>JADLIF010003250.1:0-151437 GCA_016648015.1 Steinernema khuongi | reverse complement strand
CGGTCGAAGAACGTACCTTCGGAGGACTGTCAGAGGAGGAGAGTCTGTGCTGGTGTGAGGATTTGCACTTTGGCCGTACTTAAATAGTCGCTGATGAGTAACCGAAGAAGTGGACAGCGGCTCGCCGCCCCTCCCAGACAGTACCTGAACCTGTCCTTCTCACTTCACTAATCGCGGCGGACGAACGAAAGACAAACATCGCAAGGAAGAGACCGGGTTCGTCGCATGTTGTGTCCACATCGCCTAATGGACAGTCAGGGCTATGATATCACCCGGTTGTAAAAAGTGAGGCTGCGAGTTACCGAAGCGAAAACTGGTTGCAACTGTTTGGTAAGTGTCACTTTCGCGTAGTCTGTACCGCCGTACTACCGTACTCAAGGCAAACAAGCAACGCCTTTATGGTCAGTACTGGTTTCCGCGGGTACGTTTTATTGTTTGTCCAATCGACGACGTTAGACTGAGGGTAGCCGATATTTTTTATCGAAGATAGAGTGAGGTAAAGTCGGAATATAATCCTCACGTGCCACTGGACACATTTCTGTTATAGAAGGTAAATGGCATAATGTATGGCCCTAATGTATCGTTCAACTTACTGTCCATAAGTGTAATCTGTTAATCGATTAGGAGCAAGACAACACTTCTGTAATATCATTGATGGCCGTTCTCGCCCCATTAATTACTACCATAACTCTCGTAATCTGCAAGTTAAATAAGCGTCCCAAAGAACATGTCTGGGCCCATGTTTGCCGAAAAACCACAAATCCATTGTTTTGATCGATTAAAGCTACTAAGGCGATGTAATCACCGTACAAACAGTACGTTCGCGTCGCTAATGTCATTGAAGATCTTTCCACTTCTCGTGACACGAACACCCCCGTTGCAGCCGACTTGGTGCATACTACAGACGTCGGCTGTGAAAAAGTCGCACTTATGTCTGCTCTCGAGTCTGATGGGAAAAGCAGCGATTAAACAAAAGCAGGATTAACGATTAAACAACAGGTTGGTCAGTGTTCACATTCCGTGTTCACTCATGTTTGCACACACGTCACCGACACGACGACTTAACGCATATTCTAGACCTGTCGGTTTCCTCCAGTGGTGATTCATGCTTCCTGCTTTGTTCTCAAAAGCCTACTTCACGCGATCGTGGAAACTTCAAGCGATGGTTTTAGGGTGAGGCGATACAGCACGAGGACAATCATCGTTATCTGAGCAAAAACCCTGCACATTTTCGGGCGGTTTTTCGGTTAAGCAGCTGAGCATTTCCAATGCCCGAATTAGTCGAGAGTGAGGCAACCGTTTACAATACACAATTATCACATGGGCGGCATAAAGACCTGATGTACGCCGTCTTCTGGAAGTTGCCCTGAGTGGTGAGTTGTCTTAGATTCGCGACTCCCAAGAACTGAACCAGCACTTGAACAAGGTGATACTGACCAAAAACTGTCCCCAGGAACGCAACAACGACTTAGAATAACCTCCACAGGAAGTCATTTATGACCAACACCTATCAATGCATAATTCTTAACCGATATGTTACAAACAATAACAAATCATTAACTTTAAAAACATTATAATAAATTACGCCCGCATGTCGCCAAATATAAAACAAAGGAGACGATCTACAACGTAACAAGCAACGAGATCAATTGTAACGCAGCTCAAGAGAATGTTTCGCATCTGAAAATAAACTATCATCTCTGTGGATACGACATCGGAGGACTTACCTCGCTGGGTAATTCAACCAGCTCAAACTGAGTTGTCATTTCAGGAGACACGCCTGAAGCAAGCATGAATACCGCAGATCCCGAGAAGAGCACGCTGTACAACATAGGTTTGTTCTCGGAGAGACTCTCCATGAATGGCCGCCCCTGGAAACAAAACATGGGAATACATCCATATGAAACCATTAGCTTACTCTGTAGTTCACAGCAAACGTCGCTACCTGCAACGCCATGGCCATGACATACACACAAGAGTTCAGAAGATTCGGAGAAAATTTCGCCTCAAGGTCCACCTTTCCTTCATGCGGGTCCGCTAGATGGGCTTGCTGCACTATATACAGTAAGCAACCAAAGTGAATAACAAATTGACAAGTAACAGTAAGCAAAGTGTAAACGTTAAAGATATTTGGCATAGGCTTCTGCTTCGAAAGTGTTTTCAGTGGCTAAAACGACGATAATAGTTGCTCAAGATTTCAGAAAGTTGCAACATACCCGAGATCTAGAAATAAAGAGGAAGCAGGCCGCAAGGAGTAAGCCTTGAACGGTCGCTTGAGTATCCGAGAACTTGATGCCATCCAGATACAGGACACTTTGGCTGTAGGCGAGGATAAGCGCATTGAGGGCTAGGATCTTGAACATCTGCAGAGTTGTCACGAGAGTGCACCGTCCCTGCTTAATTACATGACAGACTGAAATAAAACAGTTTGCGCAAATACATTGCTGGAAATATTACTTGACTGAATTGAAGTATACTTGGAGGTAAATGGAGCAGCGATGGAGGCATCTCCCAAGCGCACAACCTGTGCCTTCTCCTCCTCTTCCATCTCTTTCATCAGCTCTTCCAACCTCCGACTGGCTGCACTGGATGGAGCATTTGGTCTGCTTCGTGCTCCAACCGGAGCATCTCCACGACGACCTGCAGGGATATTAGTGGATCTTTTCTGAACTGCGTTGGACGCGTCGGCGACCTCGTTGTCGCGAATATGGACTTGAGAGGCCAGCTGCTTTCTCTCTTCTTCTTTCTTACGCCGCTCCTCTTCCTTCACAGCATCATAGGGATGACTCAAAAGCGCGACTCCAACGTTTGCATGCTTTAGAGCCCCGACATCGTTCGTTCCATCTCCACACATCAAAGTAACTTTTCCAAGAGCCTTCATCTGATTAATAACGTCCTCCTTCTGTTTCGGAGCCATACGAGCAAAAACGCGTATGTTCAGCAAGATGCGACGCAAGAGTGTACGGCGTTCAGCTGCCATAAGATATTTGAACGCCTAAAGAAGGAAATGAGACGGCTAAAATTGTCATTTTTTAGGTATACCGCTCCAGTTAGGCAGAAGTCGTACTGGCTTGTAAACTGTTTCGTAATCGTCGTACTCAGAGGTTCCTTTACGGTATCGTCAGCAGACTTCCATACCCATTCTTCACCATCGTTTTCTGAAACGTATTGATGCATATTTGATTGATGCAATGGGCTAACCGGGTTCGTCAAGTATAAGGATAGTACGTCCCTTCTTTGTGAAGCGTAAAACAGAAGCGACGTGACATGCTGTCAATGGATTGTCGCCAGTGATCATTACCACCTTGTGTGAAGAGTCCACGATCTCCTTGATCATCGCTTTCGTGTCGGGCTTCAGAGGACAAGATATCACCACAAATCCTGCGAAATTAAGTCCGTTCTCAAAATCTTCCCTTTGTTTTTCGCGGATTTCGCTGTGTGAGAGGTTTCCGACCTCTTTGATTCCTAGAGCGAGTACTCGCGCGCCTTGCCTAGTAAGCTTGCGGTACGTATCATCGTAGTTCTCGGGTAGTTTTTCGTACTAAAATTGAAATAAGATATTGAGTGACAGGATTAAAACACTAACCATATCGCGGAGAGTCTCAGGAGCACCCTTCACTGTGACGATGTGCCTCGTTTCTTGCAATCCTGACGGACTGTACCCAGCAATTACAGTCATTCTCTTCATAGCACTTGAGAAATGGTAACGATGGAAGATTTTGAGTGCACCCAGTTTGGCCTTCTTCGGCACGACAGTATCATCTACAATGCCACATGAAAATCTGAGGAGAACAACGGTACATACTTCTCGAAAGAATCCAGTCGATCCAGGCTAATGAAGCCTTTTCCAATGGATCTCCGACGAGCTCCTCGTCGAACTTGACTAAACTGTGGCAAGTAGCAAGAACTTGAACAGTTTGCACGTCCAAGTCAGCAGGAGAACGAATGAGCTCGGTGGGGTCATCGCCTTTCGCGTATCCAGCAATGCCTTCGACAACTAGGTTGTCCGTGGTCAATGTACCGGTCTTGTCGAAGCAGCAAACATCGATTTTTCCAGCGAATGGAATCCTGAAGGGTTCTGTGCAGAACACCCCAAGCTTTTGGAGAGCCATGAGGGAATTGTTCACTGCCAGTGATAGCTCAATAGGGAGCTCAGGGGGAATAACACTTGTTAGAATAAGCGAGCACTCCAAAAATAGCTTGTACTTGCTGCGCGTGGGATCTTCGCTACCTAAAGGACGTGATGACATGATTAAACTATTTAGCATGTCGTATACCTTTGACCCACAAGTAGGCGGAAGCTGCAATGGCAAAAATGAGGAGGAACAAGATAAAGCAGAACGTCTCGAGATTGTTTGCCGTTACTCGCTTCACTCCAAACATTATAGTCCGCAGAAGTCGGCCTTGGCTGGTGTTGAATCCGGTACGGATAACCATGCAGATGCAGCCGTTATCTGGAGCTTTGATGCCAGATTCTTGTTTCGCTAAAATTACACGGTTCAGACTTGCGTGTATATTCGTACTGCTTACGGGGAGGGCTGTGTTGAACAATTTTCGTTCCACCGAACAGGACATGGAGTCGACCATCACTCTCCAGGTTAAAATATTTATCTGGTTCTACTTCTTCGATAGGTTCTTTCATTTGAGGAACGCTCTCTCCGGTAAGCATGGACTCATCGACAATGCAGGGGCCTCTCAAAAGAAGAAGATCACAAGGAACGGCCTTGTCTTCAGATGAACGACCAATTGAGATGATATCCCCACACAAAAGGTCACAGGATCGTACCTTATTCCATCGTTTGTTACGGTAGCACTAAAAGGGTATCCATGCAAATCTACTGCAACAAATAACACAAACCTGAATCATGTACGGCCTGTTTCCCATGTTACGAATTTCTGACATATTCCTCAACTGTTGTTTTACTAGAGTAGCTTCGAACGTCATCAGCATAAACAGAGTAAAAACGGAGTAGTACCACATGTCTTCCAAGCACCACAGTCCAACGCAGAATACTTGGAACACAAAGAATGGAGCAGTGGCCCTCTCCTTGAAGAGTTCCATAAATTGAGGAATAACCATTTCCATCCTGTACATATTCCATTAGTCGAATGTTTATAATGATAAACTAACTCATTATCGCCAAGTTCGAGCTTCGTATCCTCCATAATCTCATCAGTTTCAAGGCCCTTACTTCCCTGGAAGTATTTCATTGGTCGGTTCACGTCGAATTCAAATGAACGGAAAGTCTTCTTGTCAGCGTCGTACGTATAGTGAACTTTTTGGAACTCAAACCAGAGTTTAATTTCGCCATCCTTCAGCTGAATTTAAGCGCGGTTACTAAAAAGATGCATTCCTCTATGACTAACCTTCGTCCTTCTAAGAGGTACGATCTCAGCCCAGCCATTATTCGGTGTTGGAGTCACGCGGGCGAGAGTGGCCTTTGTAGCATCAGGAATCTAAAGAGGAATATGTTCATTACAATGATAAATATGGCGATGAGACGTACGTAAGAACATGTGAAGAGAGATCGAATCCACACAAACCAGTGGCAGAAAAGCACGGTCAATACCTAAATTATTCCATGTTAAACTAATATATTTCCGATAAACACACCTGGAGCACTCCGATACCGGCCATCACGATGCATCCCAGCTCCCAGTTTTCCTCCATACCCATACTCGTCCACAGGTAGAACCATATGCCATAGAGAATAAAATATGGACCACAATAGGCGTGGGCCCATATCGGCCTTAACTGGTACGTGACCACCGCCTCAACTAGTGAGTCGGTAGCCATACTAGAGGGCTTGCCGCAAGTAGCTGGAAATTATCATGATATACGAAAATGAACAATGACAAGCGCGTCATGGTCGAACGGCGCGTGATGCATACGACGGACAACGAACGGATCGGAAGTGTCTGGATCAGGAACCCACTGATTAAAAGCTGACACCGGTCATGTCGTGGGAGTTTGATGACAATGAGTTTTGAGTGTGTATATATAGCTCTCCCCTAGCTCAGGTGCAGTTAGGTGCTTATTACGACTGTACCATTTTTGTAAGAGGCAGCGATCTGTTGCCTTCGAGGCCTACAGTCTCCTTAATCAATACAACAAAACATGACCATCTCAAACCTTTTAAGCACTGGTAAGAAGTGCAAGAAGAAGGGCTTAGGGACAACTACAATATAATTTCTGATGTCTAGGTATGAAAAAAGGTGGACATAGACCCGGAGAATATGTAGACAGGACAACAGAGAAAGACATTAACGGATCGAGATCGATCAAGTGAATAGAAGCTTTGTGAAGTTGAGAATCGTGTTCAACGCGACACATGGACACAGACAAATCTCAAATCCGATCACCACGATGGACATATGGATGAAACAGGAAGTTCGCGGTGGGATTACGCGTGACAGAGACAGCGTCACTGACGATCTGTTCAATGAACACTGAACACTGCTCTGCAGAAATATTTCACGCCGCACTGCGGATATCGTGAATGCAGAGTTATAACGTTGATAGAAAGCGAACATCGCTAATACACCAGAAAAAAAACTGTCATTGATCCAAATCCCTTGAGCGTTTACAATAGCTCTCATCCTGTGGGAAGAATCATCTGCATGAGCGATCGACCAAAACCTGAGTCCCGGGTGACATGACTCCAAGACCCATTTCTTGGTTGTCCTGGTTCTCTGATTCAGTCCCCATCTTTGCTCCAGGGTCCTTCTCGGGTTCCCTCTATGTGACGGAGAGAACCAATTGTGAGAGGAACTTTAGATCAAACACGCTTAGATGGGTCACACATGCAACAGAAGACAATTTATCCTTTGACTTAACTGTAATGCATTGTTCATCACAAAGACTTAGCTATTCCATGCGAAGCATTTATACGTATTGTTCAATAGGCTACAAACTCAATAAGGTTATGGAAAATATACAGTAAACCCGCAAATCGGTCACGATTTCTCCTCGAGTGACAGTACGCTTACCGCGCTGGTGGTGCCTTCAACAGTCATGACATCTTTGGCATCGTCCTTCTTGGCTTCCCGGTTTCCCATGGACTTCTTTACGCGTCTGAATCGCTTGCGCTTCTTGGGTACCTCCTTTGAAGTTTCCTTGCTGGTTTCCTTCTCTAAGTTTGCTGTCAGGTCCAGCAACTGCTCCTCCTCCTTCTTCTCATCGGCAAGGAAGATATGAACAGAATGCCTCTTAATGGCAGGGACCGGCTCCTTCCCGACTGCTTCTTTACGGTCGTTAACCACAGCTCCCGATGACACAGTATCGTTCGAAGATTCGCCGTCTGATTCAGTGTCAGAAGCACTAGGGCTCACGGACTGCACTTCACGAAGGGTGAATCCGTGATACATCAAGGTGAACCTGTCGTTGAGCGTGATCTAGAAGATAAGGATATAACTCGAGAGATGTCGTTTCTCTCTTTCAATGTGTGTTCAAAGTTCAACGCTTAAACCCCTTTAAGCCACCTTATCTTCATATTACTTAAAAGACACACATTGAAAAAGAGAGGAAGTCTCTCTAGAGGGCAATAAACTTTCTATGAAAAATTCTTACTCGGTTGTTGCTATATTTCTTCTTTCCGACTTCATAGCCATTTTTGAGGAGATTCGCGAAGTTGCGTTGAACGACTTCCCGCCCAGGAATAGGAACAACTTCGAATTGGCGGACCATCTAGAAGTCAAGCAGTTATTATTATATGCAGTAATATCGACCTGCTGGCATGCAAAAGAATGGGACGAGCTGATCGCGCGGCGGCGCCAATTGCACCTACCGTTTTCCCGCACAGAACTGGTCGAGTTTTCGCTTCGAAATGCAGCGAGCAGTTAACGGGTGGTTTAAAAAGGGGGTCATGCGCTCGAATGTGGGACGTTCAATATTGCTATTAAAAAGTGATAATTCCTGCTAGTCCACAATCTTGGACTCCACATTCTTAAAGGTTTCAGAACGTAGAATAGGAATCCGTTGAACGCCTTTGGAAACTCCGAATGCATTGCCAAATGATAACTGTGGTGGAAGTTGCTTGATACCGAACCCTTACCAGAATCCGACAGTTTCGGGTACTTGGACCTGAACTCGAAACAACTTCAATGCCAAAGTACATCGATCTTGAAGTGAGACATCAGGACAGTTGCCACCCGAAGTTGGTACCCGAACCCGATATCTCTGCCTCTGACGCCCCTCTAGTGCCGAGTGCCGAAATATAAGGGGCGCCGTACAAATAAAGGGAATGGACGCCAAACATCTGCAGCGACGGAGGAATGCCGAACATATGACAATTCCGTGGTGACAAACGTGGACTCACCGCTAGATCTCTTTACATTTCGTTTCTTGGCTCCGATCGACATGAACTGTTGTTGAGAGGGCCGGAGACTGCAATGGTCCTGAAGCGATAGGCCTGCTGAGCTTCTTCTGATGAATTTGCGATGCTCTCCAATCACCGTTACTCTGCATTCACAATATTCGCGGCTCAGCGTGGAATATTTCCGTAGCGCACTTCGTGAACACCTTCATATTTGCCCTCCGCCGCGCCTTGCTACCGCTCACGAATATTACCAAACATGTCTGATGGAAGTTGGAAGGTGTTAAATGGCATCACTCGCCGCCTCGGGCGGTCTCGAAGGCCGGGGCGCTTACATTCTTTCGTCAGTGCCCTATGGACTACCATCTATTATGTCTTCTTCCTATGGCCAGAACGACGGTCGTTCTATTCCATTGGGGGGTTCTATTCCGTACGTTATTGTTATGCTTTCTCGCGTTTGTAAGGCGGGTGTGCACTCCTGTTGTCACTTCGTCAGTCTGTTCTTTCCTCGCGTATTCTGCTTCGTGAGCTACTCCTCTTCTTTCAGTTTTTCTTAGCCTTCGAGCTCCTTCTCATAGTATTTATTTACAGATGATATTTCCAAACTTGGCCGATGCCAAACACATCTTGAATGGGCACTACCTCTGCAATATTTTCCTGTGTCTCCTATTTCCACTGACGAAAGGAATCCGTGGCGTTTGTCACTACATTTACCCAAATGGAGCGGAATGTGGATTTGATTCGCGAGAACATGAAATCCTGATCTTCCTCGCCGTCGTAATTATTTGGAAGAATCGGAAGGCCACAAACTGGTTGCACTACTTGGCCAACGTCTTCCTGTTTACGAAAGTAGCTTCTACGTTCCTGTTTCTTCGAGCCGATCCTTTGATTGGCACTATTTACGTCCTGTTATCCGTCATTGTGACAGTACTGTTCCCGGAGCCTGCCTATAAGGGCCCCGAGAGGGTTGTCTACTTCCAGGGTGACGCTCTCATCAAGGAACTCGAATCCCCTCGTAAGACCTACTGGATAATTCAGGTACCAAAGCTAATATAGTAACAATACTTCGTACGTTCCGTTTTAGTTCTACACCACTTGGTCTCCTGAAAGTCGTCATGTTGCTCCAGTGTTCTCGGAACTCAGCGAAAAGTTCACGCTCCCCAACCTCAAGTTCGGAAAACTGGATGTCGGCAAATTCCCGAAGGAAGCTGAACGATTCCGCATTAATACGCACCCCACCAGTCGGCAACTTCCCACTATGTCTGTCTTCGGCCCCGATGGCGTTGAAAGGCGTCGTCGTCCACTGATTAACAAGAACGGTCGTGCCATTCCTTTCGTGTTCAGCCTCGAGAATTGCATCTTTGAATTTGATCTCAATAATCTGTACCAGCTCTGCAAAACGAATCTCAGGAGCAAAGTAGCCGCGGAGGTTGAGTCGAAGGAGGAGAAGAAAGACATTTAGGACTCCCCTTGTGACATTGTTTGACTTGTTCCACTTTGTCTTCTTTTCAGCCTTGTTTTAGGCATAGGAATTGTGACTTGCAATGACATCCATAAATAAAAAATGCCATCTCTAGAATCCCAGTGCACCGAATTTTTTATTTTATAGCTATAGGTATGAACAAGCCAAGTTCGGCACAGATATGCACGTTATTACAGAGTGGTGCGATCTACTATCCCGAGAAGTAACAGTCGTCATTGTGAACAAAAATAATTATTGTAGCGGATAAAAGTTTATGTTTTTCAACCCGAACGAGAACAGTCAGTATTCGGTGACTCTGACAAGCCTGATGATTAAAGCGCTCAACGGCGGAATTGGCGAACGACGAACGATCCCACGCGGATGGCGAAGTAGGCCGTAATCCCGATGCCGAAAACGTAGAACGAGTTGCGGATGTATTTTCCGGTCTTCGACGGAGGAGGGGTTCTGTAGAGAGAGAATGTGTGTCAGTTAGGAAAAAAGTTGACTACCTCATCAGCTCCATGATGTCGATGTGCTGATCCCAGTATTTCATGATTCCGGGCATGTGGCCGATGCCGACGACGGCAACGATACTGATCGGTTGGAAGGGGACTAAAAAGAGAATATGGATACGTTGCTAGCATGCACCCTGCCAACAACAGATTTTTAGCACCTGACAAAACAGTAAAATGCTTTCCATTGAAGTATCGATGAACTTACTCGTCGGGTCGTTCATGCTTCGCCAAACAGCACGTTTCGCTTGGGTGTTTTGCTTGATGAGCGTGTGCAAAGTGTTAGCCATGAACTTGTCGCGCTCATCGACGAAAATCTTCGACAGTTGAGGGAATTCACCGGACATCTCTTTGAGGAGCTCCTCGAGCAAGTCCTTCTTCTTGCAGTTTTCAACGTCTTCCTGAGTGATTTCGTCGCTGTTGCAGCGCAGGATATGGATGAATAGACGCAGTTTTTGGAAAAATCCAAGTGAATGGAGGGCACGGGTCAGCGTCACAGCCAGTGGACGGTCTCCAAGTATGAGACGGCAGGCGTCGATATGGAGAGCGCCTTGATGAGCTGCGCGAAATTCTCCTCCTGGAGCCATTCCCAGTTTTTTGGTGATGTTAGCGGAGGTGGTCAGGAGAAGAATGTGGAGAATTCCTTGGATTAGTCCACTCTGCAAGGGAAATGGTTACAGTAATCCAAGTTTCGTCGTTGTGAAGTGACATGGATGCAGGCTTACCTGCTTAACAACCTGCTTCATCTTTTCATAAGTGATATTCTGAGCCTCCTCAAGAAGACTTTTCTCGTCGAGTTGGAGGATAGAAATGCGCGAAGCGCACAGCTCAACCATGACAATGTCCGGCTGAGAGACCCGGATTGTCTTCAGCACATCCTTCTGGCTTTCCGGACTGAAATGGGCAGTACCGACAAGATAGACTTTCGCTTGTCTGAACGCTGCCTTATACGCTTCTGGATCTTCTCCAGGTGGAATGACTTCTGGGTCGAAAGCGTAGTTCAGCTCGACAACAGTGTCTTTGGGAAGGTCCGGATTCTCAATGCGATTACGACGGAAAGCAAAATGCCCCACAACAATATGCTGCAACATAGCGATGGTGCAAGGTGACGGGAAATGGTGTAGACTACCTGATCCTCGTTCTCCTGGTCTTCCTCATCGGACACAGCTTCTTGCTCTGCCGCCTCTGACTCATTGAAATCCTCTTCGGGAACGTGTTCCTCGAAGTTCGAAGCCGAGTCGGCATTCGAAAGCACGGAAGATTCCGCTCTCTCACTGGCAGCGAACACATTGCGCAGTCCTTTCATGTAGATGATGTCCTCCTGGCGGAGTCGATCTGTATGATGCGACGGAGCGGGGGGTTCCGGCGATGAGCAGGGAGCAAGCTGAACGGTTTGGAATGTATTTTTCGGTTAATAGGAAGCAGTATAAAAGTGTATGTTTACCGATTTTGCTCTGCGTTTGATGAGACTGACTTATACATGCTTTGCATATTTGAATAAACAATTTAAGAAGCAGCTGAATCATCAACAACGGGATATGTATAAGTTTTGGAGTTTGGAGTCGAGTTGCCATGGATCGTTTGCCATAGAAATACTTGCATTCCACTTGACAAGAACAGACCAAGGATCTTATCACACTTATTCTTAAAGTGGCCCTAGGTGTGAGATTTCTCACATTGTGCAGCTTTTATTGTTTTTATGTTTAGTCATAGCGTAAATATTGAAACATCAGATTGCTTCTGTTTCGTAGAATTTACAGGGAGGGTCTGACTCACCGAACCAGCGTCTCTGCTGCCGTTCTTGGCAGATCCGTCGTGCTGTTCGTGGTCGACGACGTCTTGTTCGGTGACATGCTCGTCGAAGTTGGACGCGGAATCTGCCACCGACATCACCGACTGCTCAGCCATCTCGCTTGGAGCGAACGAGCGGTTGCTCCGCAAGTTCTTCATCATGAAGATGTCCTCTTCGGTGAGACGCGAATCGTCAACGGCCCCACTGGCAGTCGAAGTTGGAGTGCCCGGCTCGGAGAAGCGAAGGTTTCCGACATCCTCGCTCAAGAGTGGCTTGTGGTCAGCCATTATACCTGTAACGAGTGACGGTCCATAGCTGGCTTTCGGGTGATAAGCTCGGATTCCGTAACAAGGACAAGACAAGCAATTTCAGTGATGTGCGCAATTTCCGCTAGGTTCATCCGTGTTGCCTGGACAACGCACCGGCCGTGAGAGACACGTCTGACACGGACTACAAATCGCCGTCGGCGGCGACATCGCACAAGGAAGACGAGACGTTGGCGGCGCGATGCCGGAGGATCAAACCACTGGGGATCCGAGGAGTAAGCGGTCAGTTGCAGCGGTGAAAGAAAGCGCATTTGCGCGATCTTATTTGGAGACGTGCACGAGGCAAGGCGTGTACACGGCGCGAGGGCACAAAAAAAATGCAGCAGGTCCGCCGACGCACCACAGAGAACGGAGGCTGGGAAAGGACGCTCGCGGCGAGACACGGGCGGATATAGCGTATTTTTGCAGTGAGATTCAATGCAAGGCGAAGAGGGATTAAGGAATAGTTAAGGGGGGAGGGAAAGCGAAGGAATTAACCCTAATGAGTCATTACGCCGAAAGCTTTCACCAGTCACAGATTATCCAGTCTTCGTGAGGATTCATGGATCTCTACAACAGTCCTATTTACAGGATTGCGCAAGACAGGGGATGCTTCAATAACCAAATAACTTTGACTGACCTACATCCTGGAAGACAAACGACCCACTGCAAATGTGTTTATGTTTTGCCGTTGAAAGGCCACGAATCGCGTTTCAGCTGCCGTATTCAGAACACAGCTACGTGAGCCCAACACGGCAGCACGCAAAGGCGTGAACTGGGCGGAAACGTCGAAATGCGATTAAGCATAGAATTTTAGCCGCGCTCATTAATTAAATCTGAGATGTAAAAGCGCCGCAGACCGCCCACGATTTTTTTGCGCTGCCATAAAAATGCTGGCCAAGAAGAAACGATGCGCAAAAGTATAAATCAATTAAGGTATTTCCAGCGGGGCCCGTAAATCTCATGTCACAGGCTTGGAAAGCGATGCAATTGTCATGCGTCACAGGCGCATAGTAGCGATAAATTGATACAAGCAAAAAATTTTTATTTTTGGAAAAAGTGCAACTAACAGGAAGTATGCGGTGTTGCTTGTTAAAGATCCTCACGTTATGCACGTTTCATAGTTGTTCTAACAAAAGGACAAAGAAAGAATTAACCCGAGTGCATGCTCTCGGAGTATGTGGGAAATGCTGGAACGGAGGAGATCATTCCAACACACGTAGTAGGCAGGCCAAGTTCAACGTGACTCATGCGCGAATAATATCATTACCAAAGGACATGCTTGCTCAAGTAGATCGTATTTCTATGGTAGCTATTTGCGGTGTAACTAACTATTCTAGCACTTACTTCGTGAGATAACATGATATAAGCAAGAAGGAAAGGTGTTATTACTTATAACTGTAATAAGTTAGATCAAAATGACACCATAAAGAATGTGAGACCAACACAATGGTTTTGACACGGGTATAATCTCCTTAAAATTCAAAATTCTTTCCGCAGTAGCAGTATTCCCAAAATTCGTACGCTTAAAAATGACACCCGAACTCGCATCTATCGCAGGAACATGAAATGAGACGGGACCCCCGCTGCGAACATTCAGCCAATTACTTTCACGGTTGTTCGTTTCAAATAAACGGAGAAAACACGCGCGGAATGTGTTTACGACCGCAAGCTTTATGAATTTTAGGTCATAAATAGGGGAATTATCGTTGTCATCCTTTGCTAAAGAACACATAGCAGCCTAGCTTCTCCAAACAAATTGAGACCAAAAGAACGACTGCAAAATGTGGCCTAAACGTATAAGTTTGTATAAGTTTCCGTGAACCTTAAGAACGGGAGTTTCCTAAGATACAACCACTAAGATTTACCCGCAACCGTTGCGTAAATAAGAGTAAAGAGGGTAAAGTGAGCGGCGGACTCCGTTTACGACGAAGCGGAGGCACACACATAACGCCACACTTACCCTGCCCGAGGACCCTCGTAATTTTCGCAAATTTTTGCTGAACTCCGGCGTCATCACTTCATCAGCATGCGACGCACAACGACTCCGTCACTTTGGTTCAAACGGAGGGGTTTACATGAGATCATTTCTCGGAATCTTTGAACGCACTATGCTCGCTTATGAGAGCCATGGAAATACACACATTAGAACCCATAGCGAGTATATGGGACGGAAGATCTAGAGAAATACGAGATAAGCATTTAAGAGAATTATGACGAATTTTCACTGCGGCAAAAACCTAATTTGTTGTTCGTTACAGGAAAGAGAGGGTATGTAAAGAAACAAAACTCTAATGAGGGACGGCCAAATAAAGAGTTTGTGACCCCTCATCCACTGAAATAAAATAAGAGTAAAATATCTGCGCAACAATTCGAAATTAATGCGAATTCGAAACACATAAACACATAGATTATGGATTAAATGGTGGCATGTAACAATGCGACTTCTTATTAGCGATGCTTTAAACTTCTGGCATTGCAGGCTAGCTAGCATGGACCTAAAAAGCTCTGCAGAAAACCACAATCCAAATTAAGGGTTTCACCCTGCCGAACACAGAACATCCTGTTAAGCTAGTAAATGCCAACCTTCTGGCAATAAAGACGAAATTTGTTGCGCAACATACACTTTTACAATCCTAAGTGGAAGGAGCCCGACGGATGAGGACAGCAACGAGCGGGGATGATTCGTCAGGGGTGCGAAACACGGAATAGCTTCCAGCGAAGGGCGCGCGGTGATTGATCGCCTCTGGGAACGACGCAGATGAAAAACGGAAATGTTGCGGAAGGTGCATTTGCAGAATAGTTTTTTCGGGTCGTGCACAACGCAGCGTGTCTCTTCATTGATTTGTGACGTGTCTCCTAAGCGATCTGTGATGTGCGCCCCATCATGGATACGCATTTTACCATAAATGGCGGTGGGTCGCGTGAATTCATTAAACAAACAGATAGGATTTCTTTTTGTGGACATTGAAGTTTCATTTTACTTTCCTCGTTTTCTGACGCTCCATAAGTGGACATAAGCACAACGCCGCTGTCCCCGCGCCTTAAGTGACAAGGTCCGTCTTTCGTATTTAGAACAGGAAAACAGGAAGTCTCCTCCCGAAGTAACGTAAACGTCAGCGTAACATTTAAAAATGCTTTTAGTGTTGCTCCAAACGGAAGAACGCGCTGACTGAATCGGGCGATTCCCATGCACTTTTCGGAAAATCACGCTCTTAGTCCATTTGTAAATAAGCTTCCGTCAGCTCTGTCATCACCGCCTATTTATTTCACGTCAGCAAAAGGTGATAAAGATTGATTATTCTGTCAAGGCCTTCAAGATGTATACAATAAGCGTCTTGTCTCATATTTTAGGTGGTGTTAAATAAGAAGCAGCGGATAACAGTTTAAAAGGATCAGTGAAACAACCTGGAGTTGTCCTCAAAGTGCTTTAATTCGATTATTGGCTACTGGGCAACGTCCTACGTATAACAGATCACTTGCTCGAGACCACGCTAAGTACGATATGCTCTAAGTACATTAAACTTTTCGGAAGTTAAAACGAAATATTTAATCTGGACGAAGGAAATCCAGTTATTTTCCACGTCATAGACACGCACCCACCGCCGCTCCCTCCACCGCTACCTGCGCAGTGCAAATCCCATCCCATTTGGAGAAATTACGGAACCTCGCGGCTAATGTCTGAATCGGTCGGCCATTCACAGACACGCGTGAACCATTCTAATTACGCGCTTCTCCTGTCGCGCTCGTCTCGACCAACTTGTTTAGTGTCCCGGGCGTCGTTCTCGCCCGATTTCAACGCCTGTCCGCCGATAATACCAAACCCGCCTCGCAGCGTCGCATGTCAGAGCACGACGAAGAAGCTTCCGAACGTGGCGATTACCCTCCGTGGCTTGAACTCCTGGTAGACCACTTCTGCTGTTGTTTTGTTAATCGCCCGCTACGCGACCCTTACGAGTTCAAGGTAGGTGCCCGTGGCTGCTTCCCGTGGAAAGGCATTTCTTTCCAGGATGACCGAAAGGAGTATCGCGCACTGTGCGGCGCGGTTCACGTGGAGCAAATGGCGTTCATTTTCGTCGCCGTTAAAGCCGTCCTTCTCACGTTGTTTATCATTTCCATCGCTTTAATGGACACGTCGGTGCTGGTCGTAGTAGGTTGGTTTTTACTCTATGCACTGTGGACATTGTCTCCGCAAAGTACACGTCGAAACACTAATCAGGTCTGCCTGTTCGTGTACTAATTTGCCTTAATCGATCAATGAACGATTGATTTTTCCGATGCGGCTGTTCTTTTTATTTGCCGAGTGTAAAGGAGAAAAATGACCGTGCTCATTTCTCTGCATGCCTTTTAGAGCACCCAAAAAAAGTCTCGCCATCTTCTGCCCTTTGATCTGTAAGCCTTCAGACCGACTTTTTCATACAAAGAAACCAAAGAAACCTCTATGTATTTGGCAAGGCCACGCCGGAGTTCTTGATCAGCTGCTTTTCCAGGATGTGGCTTCTTCTACCTCGTTGCCATGGCCAGCTACGGCTTCCTACTCGGCGGCATCTCCATCAAAAACTACACCTACATGATACCGTACTTTACGGTATCCTTCATCTCGATATTAGCCGCAGTCATTCACTACTTCGTGGACATGCTCGACAGTGCCAATACTAAAGATACTCTTGAAACGCATCAACTAATCGGATTCGCCACACAGGTTAGTGGACAAATCGCTTCACTTCCCCACTGTCAACTCCCTCCAGACGGGCGCTATCGCTTTGGAAGTGTACTCGCTGGCGGTGGTATGGCGTGTTTTCCAATACGTCTGCGACTACAGTATGGAAGCGGAAATTAGGATCAAAGAAGAGTACAAACATATCCTCCTGGAAACGGACATTGTCGTGACGTGACCGAGTGTGGAAGGACGGACGGTGTGATGAGAAGCCTAACGCTGTGATCTCTGACTCAGGTTGTTGTACTTGCTTGGTGCAAATATCAGTAAACGTGGAAACGTGTTCTCCGGGCGCAAAGTAATGAATTGTGGGAGATACATCTATGCGGCCGGTCGTCGACTTCCTCGTCTGCCATCTGGGAACGGATCCTTGGCGCATTAGTCGGATTTTGTAGCCGCTGACTCTTAGTCAACATTGGTTTTGTCTTTTCCCTTGCAACTTCCTCGTCAACAGCGCTTGTTTTGTGTTTGTTTTGTTCGATGTTTTTGGGGAGGCGCACATGCTGTCCGTCTGCTTCTCAAGATTACGAGTGAAATTGTTTAAGGACGACCATTGTCTCATTTTGTGGGTCGATTCATTCATAGCTATAGTTCTTAAGCGAGCCCTAACATCCTTTGCTTTCATCAAGAAATGACGTGCAATTATCGTAAATTGTAAACCTTATGCGCATATCTTCTGAAGTCTCTCTGAAGACCTAGAAGGCCATCTTTTTAATGTGAAAGTCTACCAACAATGCTTGTATTTCTTTTCAAAAGTGAGCTCATCTTGCAAGATTTGCATTGCGGGCTTACCCTTCAGGATAGGTTACTCAGTTCCATTGTGCATTCCGTTTACCGTAGGCCACGATGACGATGGAAACTTCACGAGTGATATTTGCTTTTGCATTACAGCAGATCTTTTCACCAGTAGATTAACAGGATGCTATAGCGCGAAGGAACTCGGCAAGAGAGATGAATAATAGGGAACGCGATCACCCTGACTGTGTGTGCAAAACAGTGTGTGATCATGGATGCAATATTATTCTTTCCAAACGCCTTCAGTGCATTTGAAAATCACTGATTCGTAGATCGTTTCATGTCCTTTTGTTTTCGGAGTTTTTTGATATAAATAGAGGTTTGTTATTGACAGATGCACATGATTGAACGATGTAAACTGACTCAACCAGTTCGGAGCTCAAAACGTAATGTAGGCGTAGTGATTTCTGCTTCAGGTCTTTTAAATATTGGTGTATCCAGCGAGTAGAGTGAACGGAGTTAGGGGTTTGGCTCTTCATCTAGAATTTTGCGAAAAAATGTTGCTATAACTTGTTTACACATTTTGCAGAATCTTGTATTGGATACTATAGAATTTACAGTGTAATCCTTTTAAAAAGAAACTATTAGGGATCTCTCTCTCCAAAAACAGTTTCGACAGACAAATGGCAGCAAATACGGGGAAGGACAGCGTCCCTTTCTGTGTTTTTCCTATTGAGCACCTGTCTCGCTCAAGGTTTCAGATTAGCAACTGAAATGGGCTCTATGACTCAATCGGGATATGGAATCAAAACAAAGTCAATTCGTATTTCACGCCTCATTTCCACTTCAAATTTGGGCGCATCTGGCAATTGCGTATTTTGAATTATCCCAGACGCTCCGCTGTTATCAGTCTACTGACGCTTAACTAGCTAGACTGTGATTTTGCCTTTCCAGAACGCTCAGAAGATCTACGCGACGGTTGAGAAGAAGATCGATGAAATCTCTTATAGGCAACGATCGAACCGAAGCGTAGAACGGAGCAGAAGGAACACAGAGGGTTTGGAAGGAGCTCATCGCATCACAACTTCTCCCAACATGCACAAAAACAAGCTAGCCGCAAGACAAACGCCAGAACGCTCGGGAAATCGATTCGCATCGACGTTCGCGCTGCGTGGTAGGTCTTGCCGCGACGGGCGTGTCTCTATTTATCGTTCTAACGCGCCACAACAAACTGACCACCACAGCGAAATCGAACGGCAAAAACAACGCGAAAGTGATTGGCGAGCATCTTGATAAACTCATACAGGCTAAGGAGAAGCCGATCACCGTGCACTGAGGAGGAGGCGATCGGCGAGAAGCTGGCTGGCAAGGTACGTGCATTGTTCCAGCGTTCGACGTGCTAAACTATTGATTTCAGGCGGGTCAACCAAGTTGAACGCTGATGCCCCATGCGTACACTTCACTGTTGTCCTTCTGCTATTTGGGTAGATGCCTGGTCACTCATACTGTCCTCCAAGTCCTTGCATAATCCGGCTATCTTACAAATAATCTGATTTGACTTTTGTAATTGGACATGCCCGAAAGTCGTGCTTGATGGCTGCACTAAACTGTTTAGCTAGGGCTCCGACTTCAGCTAGGAGCTAAGACCTTTCCCAGTTATACTTTAGAGGAAGCTCCCCAGTTTTATATTGGAGACCCATCCACTTTCGTTTGATACGTGGACTTCCAATTTGTTAGCTATCGAACCCACAAAATAATCATCATGGAAAACCAAAAGCGTACTGTTGAGAATAAGATTTCTAATAATCCCTTCTAGAAGTAAACCCACAGCATAAATTTGAGGAAAAGTTCAGATTATAATTCAAACCAACCGAACTAACTTAGAACCCAGCTACAGATTTGGAATGACGTTAAGATACCCATATTGTTCTCTGACAATGAAAAGCGTAAACACGATTTTCCAACATGTGCCAATTAGGTTCGTGCTCACCGTCGTCACTGGCCATTTACCTGGTCTTGTCCATTCATCCGCTGCTATTTGTACGCTGACTAGCAACATTTTGTCTGGAAATTGTTTCCGTCTTCGGCACGTCCATTAATTTCGCTTTTTTGAACGTTCGGCGATTTCTAATCTCTTCATGTGTGCGTCCGTTGCAGACTGGGTTAATTAAGGTATGGAGGGAGCCGTCGACGGCATGTCCGTGCATCGAACCGAAGACGAAACGATGAGCCCTCTGGAATCGTTAGACCCCCACAGACTTCGGGATGTGGTGGTCGACCAACACAGTATGGCCGCGGGCGGCCATCTTCAGCGAATGCAGAGCATGCAGGTTGGCTCAGTCGTCAAACGGACAAACCTAACAATCTTGCAAACTTTTAGTGTTTTCAATGGTCGCCCTCTGCAATTCCGGCTTTGATTCAGGCTGCTGGTCAGTCACCGCACCGAGGCTATTCTAGGGAGAGTAACAACTCTGGCTCACCGGCGGCCCAGCGTCGGAGACTGTCGTCCGGAAGCGACTCACACAGTATGCAGCAGCATCCGCAAAATGGCCAACCGTCGTCAAATTTCAACGAACAACAACGCACGCCGATCAACTTCAGCCAAAACAACGAAATCCACTCACCGAACGCCAGGGCCGCTGCGATGCCCATACAGTCGTCGCAACACACGCAGCAGCCACTGCGAATGGTTCCAGGTTGGTTAAATAGTGACACTTATCAGTTTTGCTGATAAGCGTTGTTCGCTGACGCTGCTTAGAAGCACTGGACAACGCGTTAGGTAGCGGTCACGGGCGATTCTTCTTGAGTGCGATACAGTAGACAGGCAGCAATTGAAGCTAACGATAAGTTGTTATTTTAGGAGATTAATAGGAGAAGCATATAGTCCGATGTTGTCAGAGGTGCACTCTTTCTGGGCGAACATACTCGTGTGAGTTGGGAAGCAATCAAATTTATAGCGGAAATAGTTGAAAAATTAGTCGGAAATTTAAACCACAGGAACAATGTACTAATTACTCCTTTGCAAATGCCTGAGCATATTAGTCGTATACACTTTAGGTCTATCCTTCTCCCAAAAACTCTTCATCTCGCCCTCATGGAACCAGTCTCTATCTTAAGAGTTCCCCCTTTTACCGCCTCCCCAAAAAGTGCACGAGGTGTTCCCTAGTAACCGCGTGACTCAGTTTTCTGGGAACTCTCTATGTGGACGACATGAATTAAGTGCGCCCTTTTAGTTTCTACAGACACCGTCGAGACATTTAAAAATTTAGCGCAAAGTCCGCTCGGAAGCCCACTCGCGCACCACCCGTCGGTGCAGTCACCGTTCAACAGGAATACGCCAGGTCCGAGTCTGACCCCGTCGTCGCCGTTCCCCATGCAGCTGAATCACCTCCCCGGACAGTCACCCAGTTCAGGTAAGCGACTTGCGCCTTCCCGTGCATCTCCCATTCAGCCGGACTCCCCGGAATGGGACCCATCGGGCAGCAGCCGCAAACCCCGCAGAACCACGTGAACCCGGCGAGTCAAGTAAACATGTCTCCGGCGCAAAACCAGAACATGTTCCCGAACCCACAAACACCTCGAAGCGTGGCGTATCCTCCAGTGTCGAGTCAGGCGACCCCGTCAACACAGTCACAACACACGTCATATCAGTTTCCCGCGAGCGTCGGTCAAGCTCCAGGCGCGCAGCAGCCTCCGCAACAGCAGCAGCAGTGGATGAGTCCTCAACAAGTAAGTTGTCGAAAAGATGAAGGCAGGAGGAAAGAGTGAAAAGCACGGGTGACTCGATGGAAAACAGCGTGATTACACGCCAAGCGCGCGAATCCTAATTGCGCACTATACGATAAACAAAACGCGTCCAAGGGTGAGAGGTTGCGACTCGAAAGACGAAATAAGCGAAAAAAAAACACACAGAAAATCCGATATTTTCAACGCAAGCGCGCTCTGATTTAATTAAACTACTTTGAGCTGCTGAGGCAGCCAGAAATGAGCAAAGCGGGCATGAGAGTCAGAAGCTCATCCGTTGGACGTTCCGGATGGAATTTAAGGGAGCAATACACCTTAGTCACTTAGGGAGAGGCTTTGTGAGGCGACGCGTCATTTGCCACGAAGTAAGTGTCGTGTTTTGATTGTTTTCTCATACGTCCAAAAGTGTGCGAGCGCCTGAAAAGCACGTTCCCTGTTAGGGCGAAAACGTTGCGCGAGAAGGAGTAGGCAAACAATGGTTGTCCACGTTCGGCCCGTGTGAATTTTCAAGCCGCTCTCATGGTTTCGAATTTTGAACTATAGCCGTCCTTTGTATGCACGGAAATTGGACCGCCTTTCCCTGCTGGGCACTGGAAGCATCGAAACAAATCGAGCGTAGAGGTGTGCGCAACGCTCGCGAATAGAAGTAGTTTTGACACGGAAGTACGGCAGAGCTCCTATAACTCGCGGCAGAACTGATGCAGCTATGGCGAAAACGCATATAGACGCAATTTATGACTTAATTTATAGCTAGACTGGATTGCGCGAGAACAAGATTCATACGCGAGACTCCTAGAGGAAGTTAGAGCGTGGTTCTCACGCCGAAAATACTATCATCTCCTTAGTGGACAGCGCGGAAATGAAATGCCTAGCGAGCGTAGGGTCATTAACGCGCGCCTACACTCTCCGCGGGTCACCAAACGGTAGCAGCATAAGGGGAGATTTAAAAAGGGACAACATCAAGCGGCGTCTCCATCGATTTTAATATAACTATAATGGCTTTTCCCTCGGCTACAATGCTCCGTAATCTTAGACACGACTCTGAAGGAAATAACGTTGCGCTTTAGATGCAACAACACTTCGCCGGACAGCCGCGAATGTTCGGTAACCCCGCCGGACAGCGAGTGCTCGTGCAGCGGGTACAGTACCCCCAAGGTAAGACGGCCCGGAGGCAGGAAGGACAGCGGGGACGCGTGACGGCGGTCCTCAAAGCCGCAGAAATAAGGGAGGATTGCGCGGGCATGATTAAAGATGTTTTTGCCAAAGGGAAGCGAAGGCGACGGTCACACAGAGCGAAGTGTTTAATTGAGAAAGAGCATAAAAGTTGGTAATCAAGACGGACGATGGAACGTGACCCATGGCTGTGGGCGAATGTCCCGTGGCCGTCTCCGCGTTTGAAGCGCATGGCCTTTGTTTTGCCATGTGGCTCCAACGAAGTCGCGCTCCGTTTGTTGTTGATTTGCATCACGAGAGAGCAATTCATGGATATTTTTATAAGCGTGCTGCGCAACGGAGCCTCGCCACAGTGACGTGGGAAGCCGAGGCTCCGCTCCAATATGCCGCCTCCGGGGTTGAAAGCTACAGAGATGGACAGAAAAACACTAGCTGTCTATCTTGAATTTTCAAACTCAATCATACTGTATCAAATTTTGAACTTTGATTGTCCTTTGGGCGCACGGAAAGTGAACCGCCTTCCCTTGCTGGGGACAAGAAAGACCGACCTACTCTACTATGAAAATACTGGAAAAATAACTAAACTGGGCTGCGAAATAAAGAGGGCCGCGAAACCTTTACGCCGTTTTCCAAGAGCGCAAACTATGAACGCTTTCGCGCGCGCTCTGTTTTCCTCCAGACAAGGTTGTGGTTTGTTGCGCCTATTATAAATGTATACGTAGTGCTCTCGTTGCCGCCGCCGCAATGAAGCTGGCGGCGACACCGCCGCGGGAGACACCGCGACCAGCGACCACCGGTCTGAGGACCGACGGAGACGGACGAGTCCTCACGCAGACGGCCACAGGCCGAAGCCTGCGACCCGCATTCACTTCGCCCAACTCGAGCGGTGGCGGGTCATCGCGCGGCAGACTCATTTCTTGTCTGTGGCCCTCTTTCCGAAAGCGTGGCTCATTTTCGACCAGCCAAAGACGCCTTTTGTTTTAGCCTTATTTTTGGAAAAATTGTGTGCGACCCATCTAGACAAGACATGATCATAGTACACCGCATTACGAACAGCTATCGATTTTCGCACATAACACGTGAAGAAAGTGGCAGACATCGAAAGATTGACTGGTCGATTCAGCTACGCGCAGATTCACGTCTTTTGTGTCCCGTCCTCCGTAGTATTCCGCAATGAATACAAAACCAATTCTCCCAGTCTTTTTTCCTCCTCGAAACGACGTTCTAAGCTATTCTACGTTTGTTTTTGTCTAAAGAAAATGCCAGAGACCCTAGATAGGTATTGATTTTTAAGGAGGGAACGCGAGTCATTTGGAAACAGGAAAGTGAAGACATCCCAGATAATTTTTTTTGCTTTTTTTGTTCTTCTCCTGTATTTACTAAAGTAGTCGCCGGTGGAAAGGCTAGATGTACAGATAAAAATCTGGTAGGGTGCCCGCAGCCCAAAGAAAATAGAGTATGCTCATGAGTCAGCACAAAAACGATGAGTCAGCTGCTGCGAATTGGTGCATAAATTAACATAACTTGATATCGGGTAGACAGCGGTAACATATTAAAAAATTGGTATTCTTAACAATGTACGTTTCTGTAAAAGACACAGTAACACGAAATAAGACCTTTTATAAGCATACACGTGCGAATTTTCTAATTTTTCGGAACACATTTGGAAGGCGTCCACTTGTGTTCGCACAATCTGCACGCTACCCAATATATAAAAGGTATAAAGGCCCAATCTGTCCCAAACAGCAAGCAGTTCCTTCGCGTAAACGATCGTCCCTCTGTGGAAACCTCTCGCTTGTTGCATTTGGGCGTAGTTACATTATAAACATCCATTCCCATCAAAATTGCACTAGAAATGCCCTTGCGTCAACCTTAGAAGGTGCGTCGCCTCTTTTTGCGTAAAAAGACGACCAAAACAGTAGAAGGGAGGAGGCCAGCTGCTCCGTTTAAGAAGCGAAAGGATCGGCCCGCACGATTCACCACCAAAACAGATGACTCCACGCGTATGGAAATGTGCTAGCGGAAGGAAGGGGACTCATAGCAGATTTGGAGCTTACGCTAAGAGCTCCGCTTGGCGCAGATTTTCTGTGACTCAAGCAGCAAACAGAACTTTTTTGTCTTGATAAGCAGCGATTGCATCAGAGGCTCCATTTAATAGCGGAGTTTACGCAGGTGTTCAAAATGCTAAATGGAAAACACTTGGTCGCACTGAATTCACCCTGGGGACCCAAGACTAAACCGACGCTTCACAGAGCCAGAGCAAACACTATATTTATAGCCCATCAATCTTGGCCTCTCCCTCGCTAAAACTAAGGGCAAAAGCGGCGTTTTCCGAAGTTTTGTTTTGAAATCGTGCCGTGACGGCGCGGAAGCCTCCGCTAGTGTCTGCGCTCCGCGTTTTATGATAGTCCAGAAGCTGGAACTTACCAATTCAGTAGATGAAGCTCGTTGCTGCAGCGCGCTGGATGGAAATGCGAAGCATTACGCTTTAGCGGAGATGTTGGGGTTGTTTTGAAGAGCGCTAAAAATACACGTCGCTTCATGCGCAATCCGGCATAACAAGCTGTAGCGGTTTCCGGGATTTTGGTCTTGACCTGTGTGCATCCACGGCTGCAAGACTTTAGTGTGCTGCTCCTTGGCTACTTCTGCGAGTGTAGGCGACCACGACGTTGTCACCGTTGCCACTGCAAAAATATGAGGCGTTTCGAAAGGAAATCGCAGGGAAGAAAAGGGGAGCGCGGAGCGGCCGTAGACGGATTGTCCAAGGCGCCTATTGCCAAAGGTCACTTACGCACTTGAACGACGCGACGAACTCCATAAGGAACGCTAATTAAGCGGGTTGGCCTTGTAACGCATTTAATCAAGCTGGCAGTTGTCTTTGGCAACGGCGCGCACATGAGTGTGCAGAAAGGTTGTTATGAATCACAAATTATTTTCCTATGGGAAGAGGGGCGCCGGGAAAGGAATTCATTCGATATTGCAAAGGGTTGAGTGGACGAAAATCGCACAGATTCCCTCGATCACCGCAGGATACATGTGTTTTAATTATTGATTCGGTGGGCAGATGTTTACGAGAGTGACCTCGGCAATTAGGTCTGCCACGAGCGCTGTTCTCATGAACACAAAATGTTGCATAATCTAGCTGTAATTGGATGCGGAAGACGTCGTACAGAATGCCGAGTGTGAGGAGAACACGTGCCCTCAGTGAACACGGGCGGAATAGATAAGGACGCAGTTGAGAAGACCACTTTCAATTTCGCGGAGCCAGTTATAATGAATGAATCTGAATAGACGTGTGTGTGACGTCTTACCATAAATTACAATCGCGGTCTCTTATTATAGGCGTCCGACGCGCGGCCTCTCACTTACCCGCATCCGTTGCAGGCTACAACCCCGCGATGACACAAGCGCAGCCGGGCTACCCGCCGCGGCCGAGCCGTCTTCCATATCCGCCGCCAGGGAACCCTTCCGCACCTGCGTCGCAACAACCGGGCGGGCAGCCGCCGCAACCTCCGCAGCGGACGCCACCGGTGACGTCACCGCCGGTCGCATACCCGCCGGCCATGCAGACGAAAGAACAACAACAACAACAGGCCGCACAACAACAACAACAACAAACGCAGCAACAACAGCAGAGCATGAACGGCTTCGTGTTACCGGCCACGCAACCGGTGCCGCCACAGACGCCGCAGACCCCTTCCGGTTTCTCCAGTGCCTTGGCCAACGCGTTTCAACCGCCCCCGGGAGCTTCGGCTCAGGCCACGTTGACTCCGCGAACGCCTCAGGTAGGTAACAACCGCCACGCAATTATCTCGGTCCCATGCTCGTCAACGCAATTATGGTCTTGCGGCACGCGCGAGCAGACGTCACCGCTGCCGCAAGCCACAACTTCGCGGGCGTACTGTGCTAACGAGCCACTCAACTCACCGACCGAAGAACTTCTCGGGAGGAGAGCTGCTCGCCAATTAGGGCACAGCTCCTCATTTTAATTACCGCAATGAAGACTCTCAATCTATGATACTTTAAACAACACGCGATGCGAGGCAAAAGCACTGAGCTGTGTAATAAATATACAGCCTCAAAACGCGATATAAACAACATAGTAGTACGCGGATGGAAAGGCCGGCTAGCGCAAGACCACAGATCATGCTGGCGGCGAGGAGGGCATTTTGGCAAATTTGATTAATACGAACGACTTTGCCAAATTAATGTGTTCTTACAAGCCACGGGTGAAAAGACAAGACCTCACGCAATGTCGGTTTATTGAATACTGGCACATTTAGTAGTAGGTCAACGGCTAATTAGCGACACCTCCGTGGTTTCTAAGCGAAAATCGCAGCTCATATACACTTCGCAAGGTTGCCTACAACTGAGACAGGTGCACCTCAGTGACTAGTTCCAAAAGCCATGTTCATTGCGACCTGGGAAAACACGGGATACAGAGTTGGTCACGTGCTGACAATCCTTGAATGGGAACGAAGGGGAACAATACAGGGCCAAAACAGGACAGAAACGGGCTTAAGTTTCAATGAGCGATAATGAAAGATAACACACACCTGTGCGCCTTTGTACAGAACCACCGAATGCTAAGCCGGAATTACCATTTCAGACGCCTCAAGTGCGACCTTCACTAATGAACGCCGTTCCTCAGCCTCCTCCGCAACACATCACTTCCCCTCATAGCAGTAAGTTTCCTCTGACAAACAGCAATTTTGCTCCGCAGCAGCAAAGAGTGACAACGAGACAGAAAAAGAAAACAGCGCGAAACGTTTTGAATCACAGCCGAACGCCGTTTGTCATCCGGCTACACGGCAATCGTCGCTTTGGCGCGTCCGCGCGCAAAAATATGTTGTGCTGCTGCGGTGGCCACCCTCAGAGTATAGTTTGATAAAAGCGGCGAAGAAGATAAAGGAGGCGTGAAAACGGGCGCCTAGAGTGCTCAGCCATGAGCTGGCCACTAAGGCGATTTGGTCTCTTTGCATTCCGGAGCGTGAGCAACCTCCTCGGTCATGGAACCCCTTTGAGGGGCGCTTTCGTGGCAAGCAGCAAATGAGGGAACGAGCTGTGGCTTTGTAGCCAGACGACCCAGTTCGTGTGCGTGCCGGCAGTTCACGTGCTCGGAGCCCCTCCTTCGAGTTTAGGTAACGTGTCTCCGCTCGGCTCTGCTCGGCTTGAGGCGTGTCCAGCTCCTCCGACTCCACGACAATAACACTTTCCACACAGGATATCTCTGTCCCGGGGTGCGCCTAGGCGTCCGCTCCATTCGTTCCTCGTTGGACCGTGTTTGGATCTTCTCCGCGCCCATCCTCTCCTTCTCCTAAACGGGAGGCGTGTAATTAGCCACTTTCCGCTCGCCTACCTTTGCTCGCGCCTCCGTAATCATGTGGATGCACGCGCACAGATCCGCCGGAGGCACTCACTGCTTCGTGGGCGATCCCGACGCTGCTTGATCAAGAGCGCCGTCGTCGTCGCAATTAGACGGACCTGGTAATAGGCCGCGCTTGGTCACTTGGGATCGGCGCCGCGCCCAGTAGCGAACTACCCAGCGTGCGAGGCGCATCAAAATGTTGTGCCTATGATATTAGGGAGGAGGAAGAAGGAACGCACACATCGGCCCTTGGTCATGTTGCACTGAGTGTTGCGGCTGCTTGCTGTCAGTAGAAGGGTCGACGTCTTCCGCGCCTTCACACAGTCCAAAACGGCCTGATCTCCCGGCCCACTCGCTACGCTGTCATCATTGTTTATGGCCCCTACCGTGGGGCGCGCTGGCGACGATCATTCCTTCTCCGCCGTGCCCTTTCCCGATCCGCGCACTTGAGGTTCCTCCCAGCCGCATTCCGCAACCGTTCCTATCGGTGCCTTCCTCCTGGTTATTTTGAAAGATGGAACGGTTTTCTGACTTAATATTTCCCCTCTGTCTCCGTTGCGTTCCCTCCTTTATTCCACCTTCTACCGGAAATGTATACGGCGTAAACAAATATGAACAACAAAAATGGAAACCGTTCTTTCTTTTGAATTCACCACCTTTGCTTCCGGCCACGTCCTTTCCCGTTCATGCTCCGTCCGCTTGTGCTCTTTCAATCCGCTTCTATGCCCCTCAAATCACGCAATGGGTTCTGACACCCTCAGCGGAAACAACGTCGTAACTTTAATTCGAGTGTCGACGCCGTGCGCGAGAGTCGCCACGCCGTGACGGCTGAGGATGAAAGCTGAAATAGAGAACAACGGGCGAAATGACGGCGACGATGACAACAACACGACGAATTAACTCTTTGTGGCGCCGCGCGGGAAGAGGTGTAAATAAGAGGAAGCGGCCGTTTTGAAATCCTTCCCCTCGCCGCCAAGTAGAGCAAGCGAGGCGGACGATGACGTCGCGCCCTCTGAGGGTGGTGCTGGCTGGAGGAGACCGAAATGCGATTGGCAGTATCGAGGTGAGGTGCGGGCGACTCGTCGACGGCATAAAGGGTTCCTGCTGATATAGGGCAAGTGCATCATACATCTGCTCTGTCACCGCATGCTTTATTACGTGTGTGTTAGTGTATGCCTCTTGCCATGTACAAGACGCCGGTGCCGGAGGGCCCCCGCCCGAAATGGCTACGATTTGTCTTTTTCCGTCCAATTTCGTTGTCTCATCGTCATTGGCATCGTCGTCGTCGTCAACGTCTTCCTTCGTTGTTCGGTGCTTCTTCTCTTCCTTCGGCGCCTTCTTCCGCCGCCGTCGTGGCCGCTTTATTCCGGCGGCGTCAATCTCCGCGCGCTTAGCATCTCGCGCGCACGATATCACTGCATAACACGCCCGCACACACGTTCCTCGCTCGCTTTTTTTGTCTCTTGACCGATTGCGCTCATCTGTTTGCGGCGCCGCTGCGGCGAGTTGCGTCTGCAGCGGTGGTGGCGGAAAACACTTGCATCTGTGCGTGTGTGTGAGGATGTTGCAGTTCTCCTCCTACCGGCTACGGACGACCACCCTCAATGTGCGCCCGCCGACCGAACGGTTCCAATCTCGCTCGCTCTCATTTCGCGCGCTTCTTCTTCTCCCTCTCCTCGTCTCCATTGCTCCAGGGCGTTTTTCAATGAATTGTTTAGATGTGGTCGGGATGCAGGGAGATTGGTTGGTGCTCACCACTCGCTTCCGTTTTACGTCTTTTCGCGTGCTTTCGGCTCCTTCGCTTCTTTTTCGCGGTGTGCGCGAACCCTTGTTGCGGCGCCAGAAGCCGCGGAAACAAGCACACACGCAGATAGGGGAGATAGTGGGTGGCGGATAACCTTTTTGAACGTCACTTGTCATCTTTCGCTCAATTTTGCGCGCGAGCGCGCAGTGGTTCTGCTCCTGCTACTGCTGCTATTGGCGATGAGTGGCTGCCTGACTGGCTGCCCGGCTGACTGGCTGACTGGCTGGGTGGCTGGGTCGCTGGCTGGCTTGATCACCGTCGTTTGTCCGGTGGCGATCGCGCGCCGAGGTTCGAAGAAAAAGGAGGGCGAAATGGGATGGACGGGCGAGGTTTATGCGGAAAGGAAACGACAGAAGAGGAGCGCCAGCTGTGTGGAATAGCGGATAAGGACGGAAGGAAGGCAGGAAGGAGGCAGCGACGCCACCGGCCCAACTTTGCTCTCGCGCACTCTTTCCCCTTCTTAACCTCATAACAAGCCGCACGTATTCTCCCATATACGTCGGAAATCGAATAATGAGTGTCCTCCGAAATCAGCGGTATTTCCTCCGGAGGCGTGCGCGGCGTGTGCCATTATGGAGAGCGTTGCCTCCCCGCACGCACAATTAGCGACCATTCGCGCCCCTTCTCATTGGTAGTTATTAAACGCCACCACCTTGTGCTCCCTGCTCGCCTCAACCTCGTGATTTCGCTGCTCGTGAGATCGCGCATTCCGATTTCAACCGCACACCGCCGCCCTCATAAACATTGGGAACCTCGCCGGCAGCGGTCCCTTCTCATTTTCCCGTGTTTTCGTTGGATACGGTGGCATTCGCGAGTTACTATGGCGGCAGTTGCCCATCTCGCGGCTTATCTCCTCTTACTCTTCTTGTGCGTCTTCTCGCCGCGCTGCCTCCGTGTGGTTTTAGCGTAATTGGTACTATTGTTTTTGCGGGGCGCCGATTTCTCGCGCGTTTCATCAACTCGACACAAGCCGGACTCCGTGTACTCCTCGTTTCAGGCAGCATCTCTCGTGCTGCATGTGATTTCTGAGTCTCAGCTGCGCCGCGTTCTTGCCATGGGTGAAGATCCGTTCGGCCCTGTCGACGGTCAGCTCCCGGGCTTCTCCGCGGTCTCCGTGCCGCAGAAGCTGTCGTCTGTGGTCGCGCTGGTCGACATGCACGAAGATAAAGAGAACGTGCGGAAGGTATTGAAGGAGGAGGTGGCCGCCTCCTGCGATCCTCCCACTCCCGATGAGCGGATGGGCGAGGCGGATCCTTCGGACACTGACTCCGACGAGGACGACTTCGAAAACGCGCTGGAGGACGTCGAGATCGAAGAGGCCGCCACCGAGTTCGAACATGAGAGCTACGATTTTATTAATGAGGGCGAAAAGTCGGCTTCGCCTCATTCCAATTGCGCAGTTCCTCAGCTCTCGGAGGAAAATTATAACGGGCGCCCGGCGAAGAGGCATGACGGAACGGTCGACGACATGGAAGTCGATCTTGTTGACGGACCAAAGTCCAGTGAGGCCCAAGATCTTTCGGGATCGGACAACAATTCAATCAGTGCTTCGGGTGAACGCGCTCAAACCGTTCCCAGCCTCTACCAAGATGACCGTGTTGTGAACCCTCTTTCGCCTGTGGCCCTCACCGAGCGGACACCGAAGTCGAGCGGCCACGAGGAGTCGGAAGGGTCGGAGTGTGAGTCGGAAGCACCGGACGCGGAAGACGCCGCATCTTTGTCGGCGATCAAATGTAAGCGTGGTAGCGAGAGTCGCCAAGATTGATGACATGTACTCTGACGCGCTGTGTTTGGTTTGGTTCTTGTGGGTGGCGGGTGCGTTCGTTCTTTTTGATTAGCATTTCGGCTGACCGTCACTGGGACGGCTGGTGCGCGGCGACAGAAAATAGTGCATTCAGCGACGCATAAACGTTCTACGGGCACATGACACGCCAGTGCCGACGACAGCGCTGCGCTTTCGGCGCCCGCCGGTAAAAGTGCTTTCTTCGTCTCGCACAACAACTCGCTCGACTCATGACAACGCGACAACGGCGCTCATTAGCATAGCAACAGCGACAGAACCAGGGCGTTCTATAAGATTAAAAAGGGTCGTAAAATGCCGTAACGCTAAGAGGGCACTGTTTAGTGTATCCGTCGGGCTCCGTTACCCCTTCGCAAGCACCGCCGTTCACGCCGAGGTTCGGGCCCCCCGTGCAGGGGGTCTCGCCACAGTACCCCAATGCCGCAGAGCTTCGCTCGCCGGGGCTCATGTCCCCGACGCAGCCGCTTCGTCCTCAATGTCTCCCAGGAGGTAATGACTTACTCATGTAGTAACGAACTAAAGTCGTTACAGTACCTTTAGAACCATTGGTGCCAAACATGAACATGATGCGCGTGGCCACGCAACCAAGCCACTTCTACGGACATGACGTACATTTCAGCAGTGAGTTTTTTCCATTCAATTAACCATCAAGGAAGGGACGCTAAAGTGGTCTATTTTTATATCATATGAGAACGTCATCTTTGGAGAATCCTTTAAAATGCACGTGTGAGCGAAATAAGAGCAAATACGGGGTAAAACAGGGTTTACAGAATATAAACTTTTGTCCGGCTTGTGTATGTGTCCAGGAGGCACATTTGTTTGTATATAAACAATGATCAAATATCAAATACCAATATCGAGTTTCTGGGCTTAACGTAGTGGTATGTGGTACTCACAAGAAGGGGCTTCTCCCACCACGCACCACTGCTTTTTGAATGGGTAATTTCCAGCATATTACGGAGAGACTTTGGCTCAAGCTTATACTAAAAATGAGTTAAAGAAAGTTACACTACAATGTACTGCAGCGGGGTGCCAGTTTAAAAGGGCATTAAGTTGACCTTTTAAAGTCGTTCCATGAACCCCTTTTAATATCTAATAGCTAAAGTCTCTGTACTGACTATCCATTCTAAGAAACAGATTGAGGTAATACAAAGTGAGTGATTTTCTACATAACACTCATGCACCTTGTAGAGATCGTGAAAACCTGGGGGTTGCTTCCCAATTTCAGTTAATTTCGATCCCATAATAACGCGCTGGTCACAGGGCACACGCAGATCAGTTTAAACCACGCGCCGTAGGCAGAATAGAAAAGTCAGACGTTCGTTTTTGGCGCCCTAGACTGACTGATTGATCACTTTATACCGAAAGCGGTTCTTGATGTTCGTAACCAAGGACCATTTAGTGCCCTTGGACATGTGTCTTATGGGATGCAACTTTTTCCTTGTGGAGAATGAGCGTAACCTCAACGACAAGCATGACCTTGCAAATCTGTCCGCCGTGATCAAGTACCACGGAGGCGACCTCAAATGGGGGAACCAAGGATATACCGACCGGACCACGCACGTCATCTGCGAGTCGTATCAACATGCCACCGTCCGCAACGTAAGATTCTACCTGTTTATGCCAAGATCTTAACTCCTCAAACCCATCGGTTTCATTCATGAAAGTCGTAGATTTGAGTGCCATTTGAGTGAAAATGAGTCTCTGAAAAAAGCAGTTCTAAATTGACAGAATCCCGAACATTGAGGCCCGTTTCACTAAACCTACTTTTCAATTGGGGATTAAGTTCCTTGAAAATCGGTTCCTAGTTAACAGCGCATTTAGACATTTAAGGACTGCCGAAAACGCTGTGTCACGCTGCAATGGCTCAACGAGGTCCTGATTCGAAAACGTATGGAGGCACCTTGGAAGTTCTGCCACCTCCCCAGTTTCTGGAACGAGGCGAAGCGACCGCCAAGCGGGACGGGCAAGGCGATCGCCGTTGGCGGCTGGAGCGACATCGAACTCATTAACGTGAAGATGATGATTTCGGCGATCGGGGCGCGCTTTTCCCCGCACTTATCATGCGAGAACGACTACCTCATCGCTCGATGGTTAGTGGGGACACGGGAATGCTTGATGGTCAAATGATGGTTTCAGTGAATCAGAGAAGGTGGAGAGAGCGCGCGAGATGGGGGTGAAGGTCCTTAACTACCGATGGCTGTTGGACGCGTACACAGGAATCTGCAACGGGTATCCCGATTCAGAGAATCTCAATTACGTCTTGGGCACCGGTGAACCCTGTCCTGAAGTGTCTACGACTCCGTACATGATGGAACGACACAGCGATGTGTACAACAAATTATTAGGTAATTACTTTGGCTTGGGAAGAAACTAGTGTGGTAAATGTAGACCTAGTGTAGTAATGTAGATACTCTTAGGCTTTAGGAAGTGTATTTTTTTAATATTTTGCCTTTTAGCGCCCTGGAAGATCCCCATAATCGTCAACCAAGAACTCTTCAACATCGGCATGGAGCTTCGAAAGAGCATAGAAAACAACGAAAACATCTTTCCGTTCAAAAAAGTGAAGTAAGCTCTGACCATCGCTGGACAGCTAGTAATTGACAAATTTCTAGACAGCTGACTCCTGCTCCGACTGACGAGCAGATCGTTCAAGCACAGAGTATTTTGAGAGAACTCGGCGAGACGCTCCCTAAATGTGTCATCTACTTCAGCGGCATCTTGCCCGACGACGAGAAGAACTTGGCTAAGGTAGGCATTCCGTGAGGTTGCTCAGTAAGGATTTCCGTTCAGAAAGCCGAGTTCCTCGGAGCCGAGATAACGACGGAAGTGGAGAAGTGCACCCACTTCGTATGCGTCAGTCTGCTCAGAACGGTCGAACTCATGAAGGCGATAGCGATGGGAAAGCACATTGTCAGCCACAACTACATCGTCTACGGCTACATGATTCTTCAGTTTCCAGGTACAGAAGATCCCTAGGTTCGAGCTACAGCTAGCCCTTAAGACACCTATGATCTCTACCTGCACGACGATGAAAACGAGAAGAACTACGGCTATAACCTAAAAACGAGCATCTTCCGCGCCAGATCACAGGCAATCTTCGAAGATTGCATCTTCCACATCATGCCTAGCGTGCACCCGTCCAACAAGATCCTCAGTGAACTTGTCAGAATATCGGGCGGTATCGTGGAGGAAGAAAGACCGTCTCCGCAGTTCTTAGCCGATTGTATTGAGGTAAAAGTGAAGAGTTACGAGGCCATAGAATTAGCATTTGATTTCAGTACGAAAGGCCGTACTTCATTATTGGTTGTGATGCCGATCTTCACCTCTACCATTACTTGATGGACTGTAAATACCGTAAGTTACCGTTTTCCGTTCAAAGCAGTGGTTGTCGCTTGAAGCTATAGAGAAAATGATTTAAGCCTGTGCGGCTGTTCCGGCTAGTCGTGTAAACTAGCTTTTGTCCTCTCCCTTCTCGCATTAAACTTGAACCTTCCTTCATGAACTTCCCATTACTTATTTGTTGGCCAAGGCCTTTGCATCATGAGGCTCTCATACTCGAGTCACCCACAGACTCAGACAGTAGACTAGACGAGCCATGGGCGTTTCCCCATTCTAGTGTTGGCCTCAGTGCGTCGACGTTTCCAATGCGGAACCAGACAAGATCCACGCGAAACACTGAAAATCACTTATAATTCGATTAAAAATTGTATCACGGCGTCGCCGCCAAATTGCACTTAAAATGCACCCTTCACTACGCGACTCGTTAACATTTTGTCTTCCAGCGATCTACAACGAAGAATTTGTAATGCTGGCCGTTCTCCGCCAAGAATTCGACACCTCCTCCAACTACCTAGTGAACAGCAATACGATTCCACCGGCGGTCAGCACACCGTCCACCCCGATTCAATCTCGTCTTCCCCCTGCGGTCACCATGAACGGCAACGCAAACCCTCTCCAGAACGCGGCACAACAGCGCGTGAAAGCCCAATGATCTCCTGAGACGTGTGTCAGCTTGTGTTGATGCAAAGACAAACTGTTTGTACATACCTTGTAGTAACTTAACAGAATATAAACAAGTTCTACCGGAACGTCGTGATCAGAAGAGAGTCGATCTACGCACAGTACAAAGAGTACATCACGTGTTTTTGTTTCTGTTTTGGAACGTCGATGCTCTTCCTCGTTCCTTCATTACAGTGACATTCTCGTGCGGGGCATGTTTCCTGCACTGGAAACTACCGTTATGTTTTCGTTGCGGCAATGCAACAGACACTCCTGAACAGTGGGTATCGACAACAGGAAAGCATGAAAAAAGCGCTCCGGTTCATGTGGGTGCATAACATGACCAACAAAGCAAAGTAGCAAGATACTGTAGGTAAAAAAGAGTGAAGCTTCTTCATCAGTTCTGCAGCCCGTATAAGAAGATATTAGGAAGGTCTTATCAACTTGAAGCAGTAAAAGGCTTTCGAAATTAACCTTCGAAGGCAAACGTACTTAGTTAGTACATTGTATCTTACGACTGTTTTCGAGTCATTTTAAATCAGATCAATCATTTTATTTTTGGGAACTTGGGACACATTTCACCAGGCATAATTTTAAAGTGGACCCTTGGAAAGGTTCTCCTCAACGGAATTTACAAAAAAATAACACTTAACGAGAATTTCTATTCTGTGACTTGAATCAGGTATTAATTTTGAACCAGTATACTAGTGGTATGAATTCCAAAAAAAAGGATTAATTTTACACCCCCGCCCTTTTTGCTTGTAAAAAGTTCAGAGACCATTAGTCAGTTTCGAAACCGGTCTGTTTTAACATGACTCACTGACTAAGCAATCAGTTATCTTTATTACCAATGGCAGCTATTCAACACTGTCATTTATGCGAACATTCTTAGCAAGTCCTCTCCAAAAAAATAAATAAAAACTGTTATCCTCGGCAGAGTCCAGCGTATCTACCCCGGTGGCCCCGGAAAGGCAAGGTGCGTAGGGCAGTGTCAAGAACTGGTCATCGTTTGTTTTTCCCTTGCTCCGAGTAAACGATGTGCTTTACGCGTAAAAACTCGTTTCGGAGACAACAGCCTTAGAAGCAGAGAACACCAATCACCCGTGGTAAATGCATCGATGACAATGAAACGATCGTTAAAACTGTCTGGAGCCTCTGGGATTTACTTCCGCTATTTGTTTGCTTTTCTATGCACTATTGATCTCGGATGTTCAGAAGAAGGTACACGTCACAAAGGCGATCGTAATTCTGCGTTTGCATGCAATAATACTTGATGTGGTAACCGATACACTGGTTCTGGACATGTGAAACTTGGTAGTTACGCAAATGGCTAAACTCTTTCCGAAATGTGAGGAACGTACCCAATTCTACTCCACTCCTTTACACAGTTCCGCTGTAAACCACGCTCGGCACGTTCTTTGAAGACTCCACGAATGTCTTCGCAGCTCGTAGTGAGTCAACATTGACCCGCACGAACTCCGAGTTCCCCGAATTGAATCATTTCCTGAACGGGTTTTCGACCTAATTGACCTCGAGAACTATACATAAAATTACTTCTCTGTAAGTGGTCCATATTAAGTTGCCCGCCAAAACCCCCATTGTCTATGCTTAAGTGCAGCGAACTGGAAAGATGAGTTCAAACCGTTCACAATACAGCAGAAACCTGGCATCTAGACTGTTCTCGAAAATGATCAGACGTGTAGTTCTAGTGAAGAAGGTTCCAGAGGAAATGGTGTTCCTATTATAAAAATTACGCCGCCAGTCTCAGCAGTTTAACGTGATGGGAGTTGACATCGACTTCCTCAGTGTCCCCGAAAACAATCCTCGCCCGCTACAGAACACTAGAGACAATTGTATTCGCGTGGGTAAACGTCTCAGCGATCACATGCCTATAAATCAGGCAGCAACTACTTCTTACCGATCTAGTTTCGCCTAGCGCTTTTTTATGGTCGACCGCGCTCGCCTGATTCATGTCTTATTTTTGATCAGATAGGCTTGATAAGTATTTTGGAACTATCTTGCTCGACCACTGTAGAACTGGCTCGGGAGCGGTCCAAATCGATATAAACGTTAAATATGTACTTGGCTGGGCGGCGGTATTACTGTTACGGCTTTTTTCGGGACCTTCTGTAGTGACTTGGAACTATGGGAACTCATCGATAAAAGTCTTCCGGCGTGAAGGGCACAGTACTCCAAGGAATCAATTGTTTTGTCGCTGATTTCTCTGTAGGAAAAACGGGTTCCTATCCATGACCTTTGAACAGAGTGTGTGACGTAACCGCTTGTGGGTGGAAAGGTTAATGGGAACTCACTGAATTACTCAGAAGATGAGTTCCCATTACAAAACGGCCAAGGTTGTTTAGAACGCAATTCAAGTGCCTTGCGTGACTTGAAATCCTTTGAAATATAGGAATCTACGCGTAAGACGTACTCATCGTACACTTCTGTTCCAAGCCCACCACAGTATGACATTGATTGCTGTCAATTTTAATTCTAAATTCTAATCGAAGAAAGTGCGAACCTGCCTGGGGACGGTATTTCAGCTTTCATCACTTAAGAACAACTGTTCTTTAGGTTTATTGCCTAGACGTCTGCAATTCAGGGATGTTTGTATAAAATTTTTAGAATTTTTTTGTTGCGGCGTATGGTTAAGTGCCGTATGCTAGACCATGCAAAGGTTAAAGGTTACTATGTAAACTTGCCAATATCGCCAATCTATTTATCAAGAGTTAATAATGGGAATGCCTTAGGAATCATTGTTATTATATGTCCCAAAACCTAACAACTTTTAAGCTTCGAAATCCGCTTATTTTGGTCAATCCAAAGGATCTAAGTCCGGACGCGATCTTTTCCTTATTGATGGTTTCTCGGAAACCGAAAACAGTATCCTTGACATATCTGGCTATCCGGCTCACTTTTGGTCACGTACTCTTCTGTGCTCGTCAACAATCAGAGTAGAAATTATCACGCGCAAGAGTGCGCTCTTTACATCTTTCGCGCTTTGTTGTTATGACAAATAGGGAGCGCATATGTACTTAATCTACATTGTAGATAGATGAACGTACCCAGATTAAAGGACAAGGTGTAACTATTGTCACTGTTCAGCCTCTAAAACTGGCTTGTGGTCACCGTCTCAACGATCACACTGGTATCAGCTGGGCGCGGAGAGAGTTCAACAGCGATTTCCATGGTCGATCTTTAAAAGATGGGCAAGAAGAGATGTGCGTTGTTACTGCTGCCTAATAGGCCTAGACACGTCGCGCACACCAACGTCCGCCCCCTCTCTGATTTTGATGGGCGTTGATTATGTCGCGACGTACTTAAATGGCGTTCCTCCAGCGAGCGAGAGACACCGTTGACCCACGCCCAAAATTGTTTTAGCCAGGCCTGAGGCACTGTCGATTCCTGGAACGGGTTCGTGTTCGCCCTCTTGTACTTGGAGGAGCCGCCGTCCGAATTCTGGTTCGCGGATAATCCGTCCAAATTGTCGTGTTGCTCCCTCGCTTCCCCCCAGGCGTCATTGCCAACGTTCGCTTTCCAGATCACTCGGAACATGAGCTCCGCGCTTCGGTCTCTGTCCCTGCTGTGTCTCTTCTCCACGTTGTCCGTCTACGCGAATGTCTACAACCGCTACGTGCCGCAGATGACCGATGGCGCGCAACAGTAAGTCGTGCGACGTTATCCATCCACTCAGTCCTCCATTCCACCATAGGTACCTTGTGGGCAAGAAGGTGAAAATCAGCATTGAACTGGTAGCGAAGTACGGTGCCAGTCAACAGGTCGTTGACGTCGCCAAGAGAGCCATCATTGCTCATTTCACTACGGTAGAAATTTCGTCGGGCAATGAAGCGCATGAAATCGGAACGGTGAGTCTTGCAGGGTAGCAGCCGAGTTGATGAGTTCGCTTTAAGGAGATGGAGAGGGTGTTTGGTGGGTTCTGGATGGTCGGTATTTTCGACAGTCAATTCGATGTGGCCTACACGATCACCCGCCGGTCGCCGCGTTACTTACTGTTTGCCGCCGGCGACTACAACATTCTTCTGGCCGAAGAGCTGACGGTGGGAGCACGTGCGAGCAAATCAAGACCGTTCTGAGCCATGGGACGGCGTGGAATCAGCTTTAAACCCTGTTGGTGCGAGTAACTGTATATATTGACCTTGAACTGTTCCCTCCCCCGCATATTTGCTTATTTGTTGTCTCCGGCATCTCATGTGTAATAAAGTCAGCAATGTTCGGAGGACCTGCTCCAGTAGCGAAGTTTACGTCCCAGAACAACCGAAAACAAAGTAATCCAGCCACGTCTTGCCAAGAAAGAGGCAAGCTGTAACCGTGCTCAAGAAGCGACCGGAATATGTCGCTGCAGTCTTCCAGCACTTCTATCCTAGAAATCCTATACATTGTTCACTGGCGTACAAGTGTTTGTCAAGCTTCGCGCACTCGTCTCCCATGTTTTTGCGAGCATTCAAAGGACAACATACAAACACCACCCAACGCCCAAACGGAACTCCAACCTGTTCCCCGCAACTGATTGTTTCATCTCATCGGGAATGTAACAAGTAAATAGTAGAAAAGTAGATGTTCTATGTTAAATGGTTATGGTGGTGTGCGAAGACTCCTACGTGACGTGCTCGTTTGAGTAGTCGTGGTGTGCCCTAATGGATCCGATCCTTATTGGTTTCGATCCCATGTACTGTTATGTACCATCATCAAAGCTCCTGTCAACCGTCAGTTCTTCCGTGCAACAGCCTGGGTGACCTAGACCTTTAGCACAATTCTGTAAAAACAGATTCCTTACATGTATATCTAGTGGCACAAAGTCCTGTATAAGGAATCTGGTCATGGAAACTGGAATTGGATAAATCTCTGGACTTCCCTTTTATTAAAACGCCAAGAATCACTTCCGCATCAGTTGTAGTCCGACAGTCGCAGACAAATCGACCGGTGGTCGCATGGGAAAACACAATTTCGTCTGTGTTGTTTGTCGAAATTCACTTCCTTATTTCTGGTACTGTATTTGTTTTACTCGACGGTCCGCGTAGGGTACATCATCATGAAAGGAAACGGCCCAGGAACGGTTTGGAATTTGCTAGACTGTGTTGGATTGCATTGCATTTTACGTAAATATAACATCAGAATCGTATATATTGCATCCAACGATTCCAAATTTGCTGAAATTAACCCAGACTGTGCCAGTAACATGCAATCAAGAAGGCTATGGCGTTATAAACCCTATTATCCCGTTCATTATCGCACTGTTCCACGTAATTTCTGACGCATTCTGTCCACAAACGATTGTTGTTCTACAGTTTTGATATTGGGTTTTGCGCAAAATGCAGTGAATCCAACGTATTCTAATAAATTCAGCAATTCTCACAGGGAAGAGCGTTAGAAGATTACTACTGGTTGGGTTCCCTGTAAACGAGCATTGAAAGAATCATTTTACGACTACTGTATACACGATCTTCGGCATGTATTCATTGTTTATTAAAAACATGCTTTATTAGTACCATTTTAGAAAATGAAATAAGATACGTTTACTCAAAACACATATGTTTTCGGATGGCGCTGAGCATGGGAAACATTCCGGTAGAACAAGACCCTTCATAGTCGTCGAAGTTGAGAGTGAAGAGACCGACGCCGCCGAGGCCCTCGCGTTGAGCGTAACGCACCCTGTAGCTGATAGTTTGTTCCGTATCATAAGTGAGCCAGTTCCCTTCAGCGATGGGAGTGAAGTGAGTCACGGCATCGTAGAGCGTTCGAGACTTAGTAGCTGCTTCGGAAACTGTCTTGCAAATCTGTAATGTGTGCATTTAATATATGCAAATGCTCGGGAAATGGTCGTTACCTGAGCTCTGGGTTCGGCTATTTGTTCACTGATCACATGACCCTCCCCACTATAATCGTATTCCATCTGTTCGACGCCATAGGCCGGAATGTGGACGATAATCTTCGAGCGCAGCACTCCGCTTCCCAGCCACGTCTTCACCGTTTTGTCCACAGAGACCTCATCGTTGTCGTCAGTCATTGAAAACATTGGACTGATGATTTTGGTCTGGTTCTTTTTCCTCTGGAAAGGCTCCAGAACGATAGAGTCCAGTTTGTTGAGGCCCGCGACGTCGTAGCACTGCTCGAGGTTGTCTCCACAGGGACCAATGAAAGATGCGGGAATTCTGAAATTTCTCAATTCTTGGGCTGCAGTTTGCGGCAGCATTACCTGACGCTAACCGTGCGCGGACACAGCCTGTCGGGCTCTGCCTTGAACTTCTGGTTGATAGCTTCGATCATGGCAGCGAAGTTTTTCTTCATGGACGGAGTCATCATGTGGTGGCACTTGAACTGAACTCCGTCGAACGAGTTATTCGTTGCGAATTGAACGATATTTTCGATCATCAGATCCCGCGAAGTCTCCGAATCTGAATGCTCATAACGTTGAAGTCCGTAATGATGGAATGCCTTACATACCTAGCAGTTTTTCAAACACACTTGGTCTCCCCATGTTGCACTTAATGGCGGCGACCATTGTGACCTCTCCATTCTGGAACTTCTGTCGGTCAGCAGTCTAAACACTCATGGAGTAAGCGATTGATAGCAGAAGCGTTTAACAACGGGGAGGAGAAGAAACAAGGAGAAACAAAATGGTAAACTGCAAATATGCCCTGTGAACTCCGTTGGTTCAAGTAAGTGTCAATTTTGGTTAAGACCTTTTTACAATAAGTTTTGATGACGATACTCACCAACGTTGCCATGTGCTTGAGGTCGACATCCGTGAATGAATCAATGGATCCGTTCACACCGAGCACCAATTCCTCCACGACGATATTCTTGCATTTTTCGAAAGGAATCGCGTTTGGATCCACCGTGTTTCTCGCGATGCTTGGAAGCTCGTATGTGCAAAGTAAGCGGAAGGCGTCGGTGCACTGGTCAGCGGAAGCCGTCTCCCGCTTTTTCTTATCGCACGCATTGCATACCTGATAACACTTGTAACTTATCTTCTGTTTTGTCTCAAAGACTAACCTGTGCTGAAGCAATGCTCTCAAGCAGCCGGAAACTGTGGCCGCACCGACCGTGAACGTCGTCCTTCTCCAGAGCGTGGAGCGCGACACCTCCGAGATTGTTCACAGATGCGTAGGTAGTCTTCATGCGTACGCTGCGGGCGTTGTCGAAGGCTACGAGTTTGGCTTCTTGGAAGAGCATAGGAACCCCCATGTCCTCGGCAAACTTGTACTCAGTATTTGCCTGTTTCAGCATGGCACAGATCTGAGCATATGGTCGTTTTCATCAGATTATATGAAGGCACGCATACCTGCTCCTGGGACACTCGGAAGTGAGCAGGCACCCTCGGCCCTCGCATTGTCTTTCCTCCGATTGCGAAATTTTTGGTCTTCATGGAGATACCTTCTGCGGACATGCCAAGAACAATTTTTGAAGCTGACATTCCTTGGCTGATGACGATATTAGCGAAGCTCTCCTAAACATGTTATGATCAAAGAACATCTCACAATTGGACTAATTTGGAAGCTTAAGGCAATCTCAGGTTTGCATATGATCATCCGTCCATTTCGGCACGAACCAGCTCCCCATTCTTCACAACTGACTCTTACCAATGTCATGGACTGATGGGTGATCTGTTGCGAAGTGTTGAACATTGTAGAATGATGTCCCGTGATGTTGCCGGCTGGGTCATGGAATCTGTGTCCTTGCAGGATGACGAAGTCGGCGCTGCTGCAAAGATCCCATATGATTTTCTCCCGTTCACCCTTTACCTTTCCAAAGCCTTCATGTCATAGCTGTTGCCATAAGTCGACTGGGGCGTGATAGAGACAAGAATCGTAAACTGGGCGAGGGTTTGACGAAGTTCCTTGACGAAATCAACCAGCAACTGTCCCTCCGTTTGGTTTATAGGCTGTTGAGTCCAAGAGACGTCAATTCCGTCGATTCGTTTCGTATGCAGAACCTAAATAATTTCTTGTAAGATGAGGCTTTTGGAAAGGAAACGGTACTTGTCCAATGCGCTCAATGAGTAGGTTCCGCTGCGACTCCGTCTCAAGGACATTGCGCCAGAAATAAGAATCCTGCGTGGCTCCGACCGAGAGAAGGACAGGCGGTTTCTCAGTGACATTCCACGTATTGTATTGTTCCAGGGCCGAGTGCACAGAATTGGGCAGGCCAATGAATCCGCTCAGAGTAAACTCGGCAGACGACAAAATGATGTGGGAGCACAACGAGGGTTTCAGAGCGGCGAAGGGGAAGTTTCCGTTAGAGGACTCTGTCCTGACCGTGCAGATACGTGTGCATTCTTGCGTGGCGCTGTGTGGTTCGTGGTTGTCGTAGCACTTGAGGTTGTCTGCGACGAACTGGTGGATGGGCATGGGACCCTCACCGCACTGGTTCAGCTCGTCATCACCGCGGATGGAGGAGAGTCCAACGCCCGAGTAGCCTTCGTCGCGGATCCAGTCGAGCTGAACAGTTAGATCAGAACATGAGACAGGCACGTGTACTGCAGAAAAACATTGTAATGTTGGGGCGAATGCAAACCTTCTGCTTGAGTACCGCGCCGGGTGCGGTGAACACATGCCAGAATCCCAAATCGTCCAGCAGCGCAGAAGTGGATGTCTTTATGTCGTGTTCGCTTTTCCCATCAGCTTGCAAGCCACATAACTGCAAGAGTTATTACTCGGTTAGGTTATATCAATGGAGCACTATACCTCGCCGTAGGGAAGTTTTCCATCTGTTCTTGTTTCGTCCGAACCTCTTGCGCCGTATCCATGTGCTGGCTTCATGTGTCCAATGTTCTTTGGGTCTACGGGCTCATAAGTCCTTGCCCATGTGCTCAAGCCAATTACGATCTTGCTTGGTGGAAATCCGGAACTCTTGAGTACTTCTAAGATGTTGATCCGTTAGTATTGGAAGGGATTAAAGTAAAAAAATATATATTTCAAGGGATACAGTACCCCATATTATTTAAATGACCTTAGAAGTTTATTTTATTTCAGTTTTCAGCATTTATGTTTCTGTTATAATCTGACAAACGTCAGAGTTCGAAAAGTCTCAGGAAACACCTCTCAAGAAGATGACATGAAATATCTTAAAGTGAAAAAAAAAATTTCACAAGGTTATCGAAGAAAGCAAACTAACCTGCGTTGAAGGAAATAGTATCACTAGCTGGAATGGTGTCGCTCGGAAAAAGTGCTTGATGATGGACTGCAGCGGTGGGATCGTGGGCAGACGGAATGTCCTCTGCGACCATGTATACGGCTTGTACGTAAGGCTCCACTGTCTTCAAGTGCTCCTTAATCAGTGACACGTCTTGAGCGCCGACGGACACAACGATCTTGATGGGGTCCTTTCGCTTCATATTGCGTTCGTGGATAAGCTAGAAAGGCGAGTAAGGCACTTTTGTGTAGAAACAGTCTGTGAACCTGCAAGAACTTCACAAATTTCGGCGATCCGTAGATGACAGGAACAAAGTCGAACATGAATCCATCGAAGCGTTGAGTCCAGATGAAGTGGAAAAGGCCGCGCACATATCTTTCCATCAGCTGGTTGGACTCCAAAAAGGTGAGCCATTCCTCGGCTCTGATTCCCAGAAGAACTGTGAGTGGAGTGTACGATTTCAGACTAAAAAGGAAGGCTTAGGAAAACGGAAGCAGAAACCCACTGAGAAATCTTCAAGTAGTTCCCACGGCGTCCAACGTCTTCGTCCATCCATGACGGTCCAATGATATTCGCGCGTTTCCCGAATTGCGCGAATCCGTACACGAAGTGAGTGCAGGAAAGGTTGCGGACGATGTCCACGTTGACGCTCTCTCTGCGATTCTTAACACCTTGATGAGCAAGCAGTCAGGCTCTGTCACTTACCTGGGGAGAGTGGAAACAGTAGAAAGAGCAGTCTCTGCTACCGGTGGAGCCAGCAGCGCCTCCGAAGAGACACAGGACTGCGACCAGCCAAGCTTGAAGGAGCATGGCCATGGAATGAAGTGAGAACAGTGCTCGGTTTGTTACATATTCCAATTTTGAAAAACATCCTTTCGAAATGTTTTTGTGTTTTAAAGCAAAACAAAAGCCCGAAGGAATTTGCGATATTCGCAGCGAGCGGAAAGGTGTGTAGCTCGGCGGAATTCTGAACTTCTCTATAGAAGAAGATTACACAGCAGGGATTTGCTTTTCTAAGTGTTACTTTGATTGTGAATTCGGCACCAATTCCTTTCAACCCATAGTATCAGCGTTAAGTAGCCGAATAAAACCGTGTTGAGCATGGAAGGTCCATAAATGTTCAACCAAAGTACAAGCCTCCTCTTGAATTTTTGCCTAGCTGAAGAGTTTATCTCGCCCGATTCGCTTCCCAAAGGTTTCGCCACAACATGCTATTCTCCCAACAGCGTTGCTCAAAAACATATCTCCGCAAGCTATCGCCTATCGCCACAAGAACATCGTTTCGCAAGGCCAAAAAACCAGTAGATCACACTTGAAGGCGCACCGAACATTTTATCTTGTTTGTACATTCAGTTTCTCAAGCGCTTTACCAAAAACGCGCCAAAGGTTAGAAGAACGGCCCGTTTTGGTCATAAAATAACGATGGTGCTGACGATGCACTTGACGCAAGAATGTCCGTTTTGGTAAACAGACAAAAAGGAAAGTGCTGTCTAGCCATCATAAAAAATATTATGCGCCTAAGACGTATCAAATTTCTACTCGTTGCACGAGTCAATCTTGATGACCATCTGCGGGAAGTGACCAACACATGTGTTCTGAATTAGTGTGTAAGATGCGCTGACAATCGATTTTTCGTTTAAGGGCTTGTCAGGTTTTATGGGTGTGCAGGAGCTTTTGGCGGTGCCGAAGCTACCATCTGATACATTCCTGCGAGATTTACCTAAGAGGGTAACAAATTTGCTCTTTATTATAAAAGTTAAAACACAATTTTAGCATAGGTAAATTGCAAACAGTGTATAGTGTTAACAGGGTATAGTATAGTTTAACTCGACGTCAAAATAGTGAGTTTATGGATGGTAAACGCATTTAACGCTGTTCTTGGTGGCGTTGGCAATGAAGTCACAGTACGGCGACACGCGGTTGAATATGGCTGAAAGGGCAGGTTAAGATTTGTGATGCTTAATTGATTTGGTGGCACCTGGGACGACGTGCTGCTGGTCCTTAAGGTCGTGCGTTCCAAACGAGGCTACTCCAACCACAACCCATTCCCCGTTCACCTTTACCAACATGGGTCCTCCGCTGTCCCCCTTAAAGTGCGAAAATAGCCGTCGAACATAAACAAAACGTACCGCGCCGATCCCCTTTCCTTCGGCCCCGCAGCAGATTTGGTTTTCATTGATTACCACTGGCTCCGTCTCGTTAGTTTTCGTCGAGTACTTCAGCCAAGCATCCGCACAGTACTCATGATCAACTATGGGAATTTGGGTCTCAAGAAGTTTCGTTCCGCTCTTGGCTCGTCCTTCCTCGTTGACTAATTTTGGATTATCATAACATCAAATCTATACACTTACAATACGATTGACCAAATCCAACAATGGTTGCTTTTCCGCTTTTCAGGAGTTGTTCATCGTTGTGCAGAACCTTAATGGTCTGTACATAATCGTTGAGCTGTACGGGCTCCTCCAGCTAAACAAGAAGCAATGTGTGAGAAGGTTCACAATAAAAGCGACCTCCAAAATCGCGATGTCATCGTGGGGTTCCATTCCTCTCGGGTTTGTCGACGTAGTGTGGAAGTCTGCAATCTCGAGGCGCTGCACGGACGCTGCTTTGCCTTGCGTTTTGTCAACCAGTCCAAAGAAGGCCCTTGCAGGGATGAGCATATTGCGGGTGCAGTGAGCGGCCGTCAAAATGTAGCGAGGGGAGATCAGAACTCCTCCGCAAGCACTCCGAGAGTGGGCCATAAACACCTCATACTCGTAATAGGCGAAAAAGGGAAACTGTCCCAACTTTGTCGGCTCTCCACCGAAGATCTAGCGTGAACAGTTTTATGACCATCCCAAAGTACATCACATACCAGTTCAGCAGGGCCTCCGAACAAAGGGACGGATAAGCAGACGACGGCGAGAGTCGAGACTAACAGGGCGAGCTTCATCTTGGAAAATCTGAGTTAGCCTTGTGACCATGTCTTTTATGAACGCCGCTAACTTGATTGTTCTTTGTTGTACGCAGATAAGAAATGTAGATTTTTCGAAAGACACGTTCAGACAAAGAATTATTATCGCGCATGTCTTTTTAAATATGTGTGCGAGAAGCTGAATCATGAAAAACGCGGGTTGTGCTCTCATTCATTTGATATCGTGACCATTTGATAAGGGAGCTGTCAAACACGGAAGTCAATCACAGGTCAAAAACCAGCCACATTGCCTATGTGATGTTATCCAGTGACAAAAGTCTTTATTGAAACGGCCCAATGTGCCCGCAACGTATGTTTCACGACGTAAGAAAGGTCATTTTACAAGTAGAGGTGATTGTTTCGAGAATTAGAGATGGAGAGCCAAGATTTGCGAGACCGATTCCGAGACTCAAGGAAGTTTGAGCAAGATGCACTTGTTTACAAGAACAGACATACTGCATACTTTGGAAATGTTCCACAGGATGAGGCCACATTGTGATGGAAAGATATTTCATGGGGTGAAATTATTTTAAAGGAGATATCTGTTTTTAAAGAGATATTTCTGTAGAAGGAGAAAGATATTTCAGATGATTTTCAAAGGACAGAAATGTTTCACAGAATGGAAATATTGCACAAGATACAACTGTTTCAAAGTGGGGACATACGTTGTCAGTCGTCAGTCTTTTTACCACTTTCTTTACTTTTAAAAGAATGTCTCTTGCAGTTCCCAGAACTTGCTCCTGTTTGTTGTTAGGTGATCGTTGATTTATCAGATTCTGCTGAGCATAGAAAAACTATTCAAGTTCCTCTAAGATCGTTTGAAAAAAAGCTGGCGGAAATGCACTATTGAAAAAGTGCAGACGGTCGCTGTTTACGGCGACACAGTTTTATGGTTCGCATTCCACAAGGGCAGATCCGAGCCTCGTTTGCATTTTGTATGGGCGGAGGGACGCAGCGCGGCGTGGATCGGTCGGAATCAATCGACAGACTGTGCCGCAGTTGGCAGACGTTCTGCTTGGCGGACATTTACCGATGCGCCTTGATTTCCTTTTTTCTCTTTTGTTGCTACTAGTAGTCACGTTAGCTAACAGGTCGTGGTTGTCTTTCGAACAGTGCTATGTTTTGGTCACCCATCAACAACGATCAATGCAATGCAGCGTGATCCAAGCGTTCCATCTCCGTTAAAATTGTATCGTTTATGAACGCTTTCCTGTAAATGCCCTTTCCGCCGCAACCGGTTTTTTCTGTGCAGACAATTTATATTGTTTATGCAGGGGCGAGATTAAGGGCACTGTTACAGTGCAGTAGAACGCACCTGAAGAACAAAAGCTTTTGAGATAAACGCCGGCTTATTTTGAAGAACCTTTTTGAATACTTTGATTTTTATAATAAAAAAAGTTCTTTCCGCGTTTCCACGTTGACAGGACCGCGAGGTCGCGAGTTCGTCCGGGAAGTGTTTTTATATTCAACCGTTTTTTTTTTTCAGAAGATCTTACGTCCCGAAGCAATTCGGGTGCGCAGTGCCCCTGAATGCTTCGCCGCTTTCTGGGACATCCTTCTCATACTTGCGGTGTTAAGAGGCATCGTTCACTATTGCTCTAGGCTGCAGCAATTCCAAGAACATGATACCCAACGAAAGATTTACGAATTCGGTAGGCAGGCGCATCGTTCTATCCTTATGTTTTATGTTTAGGCGATCCATTCTTGTTGTGTTCCAAGAAGTACGAGGAGCAGCCTACACGGAAGGATGAACAAAGGCCAGTAGTGTTTCCGTGACGTCATCTTGCAGCCGTCACCCAAACACGAGCGAACGAGTAAGTTGCAAAATCCTCTTCGGAAGATAGTATGTTATTGCAGGTAAACAATGAAAACAAGAAAAAATCCCCAAAAAGAAACCGCTTCGAGCGAAAAGCCTCGCCATGCGAGGAGAGATCTGACCTATCTCATAGCTGGAACTCTTACGGATCCTGGACGACGACAGAGAACTTTTGGTGCTTTGTCAAAAATGTCCTCTTGTTGAAATAAAGTTGCATTCTATAATGGAAGTAGATATACAGAGGAAAAATCCTTCATTTGTCAAAAATGTTTTTTGAAGCAATTTGTGCCCAACTCTGAAGACGCTGATGGTTATTTTCAGTTGTGTTTAGTTGTCGCCAGGCTTTTCTAGATTCAAAATGAGAGTTTGATGCTTTCTTCAAAATTTTGCTGCCTTATGAAAAGTAGCCTTGGCTCGTGCAAGGATTCCGGCCGCTGTTCTAGTTTTTTTCGTGAAATCGTCCGTAATACAACAATGCTTCTCCTGTGTTTCGCATATCTACTATGTCTGGAACACCTCATTTCTCCACAATTTATTTTACGGAGCAACATTTCAAGTACATCTGAAAACAGGAAAACAGGGCTCAAGGGATGGTTGCAGAACATTGGAATAATGCAAGAATGCCAGTAAACGGACCGAATATTGAGGAATTACATTTTTGAGTAGCGAAAAAGAGGAAAGTCGTCAATTGGCGTCGTATCGATGAAAAAAGAAACTCCTTCTCTTATTAGACTGTAGACATATTGGCCATTAGAGCTGTGGTGGACGCTCCACTGATACTCGTTCTTCCAGAGTTCGTCTTCATTTCCCACATTGTACCTCGCTTCAATATGAATACCTCCCCGGGTGATCTGGCAAAGTTTGCTGAAGTCAGAAGGCGTGAACACGGGCCAAGAATTCAAACAATCCAGCGTAGTCAGCTTCCCACTGAACACGTTGTCCTTGATCTCCTGTATCAGCGACAGTCTTTGCGGCCATTCACCTTCCATGAACATCTCGGTACAGTTTGGATCGCGGATGAATCGATCAATGAAAGAGTTGGTTGGTTCGCCGCAATAAGGTAGTTGTACGCGTTTGCAGACAAACTGCTGGGCGTTCGCCACTTTAACAGCTCGTTGGCAGATTTTGAAGATGCCCTCTCTGAAGTAGCTTATGCGGAAGGATCCGTTCCGCTTGTTCATAATTCTGAGTGCATTTGGAAGTATTCTCTCGAAAAGTTGTTTCGCAGATATCCTATGAGTGTTTGCAGGATATTGGGCTTGAATTTCGTTCACGTTCCGAACATACTCAAAAGTTACTTCACATATGATATCATAATATCGTGGATATGTTTGTAGCAACAGCTTGCTGTTCGTTCCTTCGACTCTATAGAGACATTCGTGCGAATCCGCTCCATAGTATAAATAGCACTGGATAGGTTTTCTTTTCGTCAGTGTGTCCTGGGCGTTGGCGCTCCATCGGCCGGAGAGCTGCGACATTTTAGTCAGGTCGGACGGATAGAGTTGCAACGCAACGTCTTCAATGAAGGAAGTCGTGACAGTGTTCATTGTCGAAACTTCACGAGCTTAGTCTGTAATAAACGGGAATGACGGAGAGTTTGGCTCATAAGGTCAATAAGTGCGAAGGGGAACTGTGAAACTGTCGTCAATTGCGCGCACTTGGCGCCCTGATATCGATCCATGCATCCAATGTCCACGGCCCAGTTCCAATCGCTAAGCATTAGAGTACGCCTTTGACCAGTGAAGGACCACAAAGAATGTTGCACATATCACCACTGAGAAATTTAAACTACGATTGATATTGCTTAAAATGATCCCAGTTTTTTACATTCCTTGCTGAAATATGCACCTAAAATAAATCTGGTTTCTGATACAGGATCACTAACCCCGCCGAACGTTATCCAATGAGATATTAGTTGCAGGCACTTCGGGAAGAGCATACCGACATGAACTTCGGGAAATATTATACACTACTGGGAATTATTATATGTATACTACTGGGAATACACTACCTATATTTCAGCAATTGTTTAGCTGCCGACTTACAAAAAAGTTTTGAAATGCCATTCCTCACCGGGCTATTGGATGTCTTCCTTATTTGCCTTCTTATGCCCGATAAATATTATTAATAAATTCGTCACCTCTGGAGTGCATCATTCGGAGCCCTGTGGTCTTTCTTGGCCGTCGCTCCACGTGTGCTCGCGAATTATCGTCGTTTATGAGACAGTAGAAATCAATATTGCGCACTCAATAATCTTAGCTGCGCACGGGAACCAGGTGGTAAACACCTGCACAGGCATGACCTCACACCTTTCGGACCCTTCGTGGGTTCAATCTTGGCACTTTTAGCCCAAGTCCTTGCACTACTGAATATGGTAAATTCAATTTGTCGATGTTCGCTGCATCGAATAAAAAAAGACAATAATATTTGTTTCTCGATCTTAAGCTGCGGCCATAATATCGACATTCTTATACGAAAAGACTTAAAATGAAATACGCATTTGGCACCTCCGTGGTGCATTGCATTGCACCTGACATGTAGCCATATATATTTGTAGTGACTGTTTGCTTTCCTGCATCAAGTTCCCTCAAACTCTCGTCGAGCGTCTTCTTCAATTTTTGGTAAGTCCTTTGTTTACGTTTCTGAACGAACTCTTCCATTCTTCCTTTTAGTAAACCATTCTCCGATTACTTTGGAGGCGTAAATCGGAGACACATATAGACTGCGAACCGAGTGGTGCTCCAACCGTTACACACAACTCGGCTGTCCTGTATGCTTTTCCAGTTAGACCCCTTCACACTGCTCTTTTTAGCGTAGAGCCTGCCTGAACGCGAGCTAAGCAGCAAAAGCTTAATATGGACAGCCAGCTAAATGCTTGAGTGACCTCGAACGCGGTCTTGCCGTCAAAATCGCCCAAAATTACCTATTCTCTTTGGCTAATTGTCATCGGTACAACCTCAGAAAATTCGAGATTCGGTAAGATTGTTATGCCCACTGTTGAAGGCTACGTTCATTTTTTACGCCCCTTTTAAATGACTCCTTTCTCTCTGTCCCTTTCACCTTTAGAAGTAGTGTCACCCCCATTCTTTCAGATTGACTAATATTACACGAAGTGCATCCGCCATAGAGCAGTTCCATGGAAAATGTAATTCGGTTAAAATGCCGATGTGGCGTCTTCCCATGTCGGTCCTACTTCCAGCATCAACGCAGCAGGTAAGAACATTTTATTGATGACTTAAATGTAGACTTGAATAGTGTCAGATTCATTCTTTCAGAGTAAGCAACATCGACAGAAGCATGGAGGCTAATTCGGTTGAAATGCCGATGTGGCGTCTTCCCTTGTCGGTCCTACTTCCAACATCAACGCAGCAGGTAAAAACCAATTAACAATGCCCACATGGAGGCTGCCCATATCTTCTACCAGGATCGATGCAACCGGTATTTTCTCGTCAGCTGAAGTATGAAACAAAGTATGAAATTAAAGCTAAAGAAATTAAAGCTGAAGCTAAACTATGACATTAAAACAGCTGACTTTGGAAGCAAATGAGGCATTATTGGTGCATCAGAGATCTTTGGTTAAAATATAGTCCGCTTTTCTCATGCGCCCTTTGTATGCTCCGGACAGTATCAAATGTGTTCTTTCAGATCAACTATAACGAAAATGAACACTGTACGTTAACGATCGAAAACTCAAACAACAATGCACGTATGGAAACGACCGATCTCATATCTCCTCCCAGAAAAATTTCTGCGGAATTAAATAATTGTACACAAAAAATAAATAAATAAATTTTTTTGAATATGTCTTACCTTCTGCTTCTCTTATGAGAATTCGAAGCTATGGTCAGGAATGCACACATGCAGTCCATTAGGTTTGTCTATGGGCTTCAATCTGGTACCGTATGTCTTGGTGGTCGCATTTCTGCTGCAGACCATCAATCGGCGCAGAAGGCGAGTTGAAAAAAGCCCAATTGGTCTCATGTTATTACCGTCTCATATTATTACTCTTCCAGAATAAGTCAAATAAATCAGGGATTTCTGGTCAGTTATGTCTGGTCGGTTAGGTCTCCGCCCCAAGCTCAAAGCAGTCATATATGACGTCTCAATATAATAAAATGCTTTAGCTCCTTAGGAATTTTCTGTGAATTGTTCAAGTGAAACGGACTGCCACATATATTTTCCTTTCTCTCTCGTGATCTGCACTTTCTGTCAGCTGCGATTTGCTGCAAACTCGAAGATTATTAAGTCGTAAGTTTTACAAAGAAAAACAGTTAACATGCAGCAAGAAATACACAGGCAAAAGGCGAACATCAACATAAGGCACTTATAGTATGTTCGTGGATGCCTCAACCTTCACAGCAATTTCTACTATTACGTTATCGTCCTCGATATATCCCTTGCTCTCGTCCAGAATATCCTATAAAGTGGATCAGAAACGACATGCACAAAAATTACTTACAGCCCATTCTATGAAACAAGAATAGCCCCAATCGTTTTCCTTGGGGGTGTACGTATGATTCGTTTTCCTGATAAAATGAGGCACTCCGGCTTTCTGTGAGACAAGACGCAATTCCGCAGTAGCTTGACAAGACCACGAACTAAATGTATAATCATTATGGTTGGCTTCTGGAGCAAACAACATACTCGGAGGACGTTTGGGGACAGCACTGCAGGAAGAAGCCTAAGCATTTCTGTGTTCCTCTCCTTTGTACGACATGTTGCCGAGGCATAAGCATGATACGCCTGGCATATACGAAGTTCACAATGGAGAGCAAAATCACGTACCAGGGTATATTTTGGATGTTTTTGATTGGCCCGTGTACGGTGTCGGTCATGTTCCTAAAACTTTGGACAAGGAGACATAGTGTTCCGTCGGAGTTGGTATCCGATGGGTTAGTTAATGACGGCATTGGAGTACTCATCAGGCAGCTGAAAATTCAACGATGAATCACGGTTCAAAGCGCAAAGAACTCAAAGGTAACTAGATACTTGGAATACTCGGATAAGAATCTCTCTTCCTATGCAAATGCATGTTGAACACTGCCGCAGTTATTTATCAACCCTGGCCTCACCCGTATGGACTGGGTATTTAAGGGAAAGCATGCAAATCGCGGGTGATCACATCGTTCTTAGTGAAAACACTAGTGCTTGCCTAGACCTGCAAGTGTGAATTTTCGAAAAGAGTTTCGTATATGGTGTGAACCTTCATTCAAAAATACGGTAAAAACTGAGACTATCAAGACAACAACACTAATAAACGAACCTGACAATGAATGACCGACCCTTCTTCTTTCGAGGCTCTAGTTATATAGTGGGGGAAAAGTGGGTGTCTGCGACGGTATGCAGAAATCAGCACACCTTAGCAGTCATATCGAGCCGAGAGGAGACGACCCTGGACATGTTAACGTGTAAGAGGGAGTACGTCGTGGCAGGCAAAAAATCTTTTATTACAAGAAACCGACAATGACGCACTCCCACCGCGTGACGGACAGATAAGCAAAGCAGAGCCACACATCTACCTGCACGACTTACAATCACACTACCGTATCATGGAAGATTTATATTGGCGATAACAATAACAAGAAACACTCAACAACGCAAAGGTCAAATACTGCTCAAATATCATGAAGGTGTCCGCTTGTAGTACTTCGGTCAGGCTTGCCTTCTTGATTGCGCCTTCGTACTTCTCCAGGAAGGCCCTGTCCTCGTTGCTCAAGTACGTCTCCCGGATGTCCTCTTCCTGTTGTGTCTTCTCCTTCGCGCTAAGATTCTCGGATTCAGCTATCTTCTTGAGGACTTCATCTTCAACAAAACAGTCTATGGGTTGTGTTCAAGCCGCTTTGTTGTGAGACGTACAAAGGAATAAGTTGAAGATGAATGAGGCTTCATGCCATAATTGCGCGATGCTTCCCTTTTGCATCCAGTAACACGAACGACTCGATGTGGAATATGTGAAATGACGCATTATAGGACATAGATAAGAGCGTACGATGTCGACCATGCGGTTACTCTCTGAAATCTCATAGTGAAATGCCCCATATTCACCGTTATTCCGCGTTGTATGCCCCGACACGCTCTGTTCCTTTCACACCTCGTTTTCTGCCTAAGGATACAGTCAAATAACCCTTAAGGCTTATGTACCGTTCAAAGTGCCACTTTGAAACATCCATTAAAGATATACCAAAAAATAACACATAAACTTTTATCGTAAAATTCCCAGACTGTAATCAATTGTTCAACGCCAGACCGAACCATGCATACAGGAATCACCTCTTCTTCCCTGTTGATACTGTAGCCCTCAGAGACCGCGTTCTCCTTCGGTTTCTTTACAACAGATATTCATGTTTTAAATTGCCATGGAAAAAGTATTTTTTTACCACTGGTGTGGTTCTGCGGAGCTCCGTCAGCAAAGGTTTGGTCCATGTTAACTCAGGACTCGGAGGCGGTGCGTAAGCGTCGAAAACGCCTGGAGCACTCCAGTCAATGGTATTCTCGGGAGTTGATGGTAGTGATGATGGCCCCAGTAAATGCGTTTGTGAGTGGTAAAGCCGGTGGACACCGTTGGGGTTTTTTTCAGATTTCCAAGGTTTCCAATGTTAAATGTTAACGTAATGAGTTAAGTAATGAGTTAACCAGACGCCTGACATGTTTCCCATATTATATCTTGTTGTCGATAGATACGTGTTCACTCTCTCATTTCCAGTGATGGAAACATTTCCAACGGTAAAATGCGGAGAAGCATCAATTAAACTTATATGCACAGAAAAAATAAATAGGAAGAAGATGTCTTAGCATCAGATATTATTACGGAGAGCTAAATATAGTTCTGTCTAGGAAAACACGTTTATCGAACCACTGTATCGGTTACAGTAGTCCCGTCTTCACAATCACGCTAGGAAGGAACTCGATATTGCTTTCTTTCATTTTTTTAGACACGCACTCATTGATGTCCATTGTGGTCCAGTGCTGTCATCAGACAGTGAACAAGATAATCCTTTTAAAGATCATTTTTTCTTGAGTGTCAAGAATATTGACATGTGTAAAGGTCATCCGGGATGCACATATCTAAGTAATCTTCATCATGGGCAGGCATTTCAAAAAAGATTCTTCTTAGCGTGTACAACTAAGGACTCAAACATTGTTATAATAAAATCTCTGATGAGTGTAACGTAAAGTAATACTTTGCATAGACGCTATGTTTTTCTCCATTTTTTGCTTTTAACATTTAATATTAATCGGACTAGAAAAAAGTCCATTTAAGGGCATTTTAAATAAGGTCGCCCTAAAACTATTTAAGAATATGAGAAGTAGTGACGGAACGCTCTATATTAGTAAAAACTGCAGAAAAAAGAATGACCATTTATCTCGTGGCGAGGAGCAGACAATATTTTATCAATAATAACCTCGCTTTCACCATTTGTCAATTGTCATTTGTCGGTGTGTTCGTCGTTTATCACCAGAGGCACTCGATCGGATCGCCGTCGCAGGGGATCGCCGGCAACGATGCTCACGAGCCGAGTCACCTCTCGATCGTCGACGACTTCCTCACATCCCCACCGCTGCCATTAATATCCCTAACACTTTATCTCGAGTAGCTCAAGTTGGCCCACGATGTTTGGACATCAATCATCGCGCCGGTCATCGCCTTCGGCCGCCTCCACCGCCACCCACCGCCATAACTCTTCCGCTGTTTTCACTCACTCCGCTTTTGTCCTCCGCCGACTCGTTAACCCGTGAAGTGGTCCATGTTATGGTGCCACAACAGGTCGTCGCCATGAATATTGCAAGCTACGCCGATTCTCGAAGGTTAAGACGACCCTTTGTCGTTCTACCTAGTTACCCCCGAGCCATAGCGAGGGCAAAGTGCGGAACGCCGCTTTCGGCATTCCGGTGTCCAGTTACCGTGTCCGAACAGATGTCACGATTCCGGCATTTGATTAGGACGGGACCACCTCCATGTTCGTGGTGCGGACCGCCGGCGTTGACCGCAATGGGCGGCAGTTGTCGCGTCGCCTTGTAAACAAACGATTCCGGGTTTGTATAAATATTTTGTTCGACGCGTATGTTTCAGGAGGTGTCCCTTCCTTCTGGTCAGCAGCGTGTCTTGGTCTCGTCGTCCGGTACTCCTTGCCTCACTTCTTCGAATGGAACACGGACCACCGCATGAGGTCGTCAATTTGTGAGGAATGCGACGCGATGAATCTGCGCTCGTGCTCGTCCTAGCGTTCGTTGTGTTCTCGCGAGGATTCGCTTCCGAAGCTCAAATTGACTACCCTCCTGTCTTTGCCAGAGGTCAGTTTTATCTTAATTTGACTCCTTAATAAAGGCTTATTGAAAGGGCTCGATCTAAGGGTTAGATCTCAAGTAATACAACCTTCAGTCATAACATTATAGGTTTTGTGACAAACTGCGAAATGTGTGATCTACGCTCGTCGTACTGTAAAAAGCACGAAGAGGGCGTGTACTCGTGCGAATGTCGGGAAGGGTTCCAACGCTCCGACTCCGGCGACTGTGAGGTTACCATATCAAAGATGAGACCCGAAGAAAACGAAGTGTGCGTGCTCGGTCAAGCAGAAAAGGCCGCGACGAGGTAAAACCTGTGCAACTAGTATTCATCGCCAGTCCGTTTAGGATATTGACAGACATCCTGAAGAATTATGACAGAAATGTTGTTCCGTCGATGAAGGGCGTCGACGTCGATGTTGAGTTGCTCATTCAGAAGGTTACCGAGATTTCTGAGATTCACAGTTCGTCAAAGATGGATATTTTGCTTTCGCAGATATGGCATGACCCGGGCCTGAATTTCGAGGTAAGTAAGGTGGCCTTGGAAAATGTAAGAGTCCAAAGTTCAGAATGAAGAAGGTGCCGAGTGCCTTGCGAACCTCTCACTCTCTCATAGGATGGTGGACAGTCTGTGGATTCCAAATGTAAGTCATGTTAGCTATGTAAGGGTAACTGAACAGTATTTTCAAAACTTCTTATTGTACATATGAACCTGTTTCACCAGCGAATCATAAACAAATTGCCTTTCAAAAAAGACTATGCAGACTTACTCGATAGTCCTTTGCTACTACAGGTGTGTCTAATCAACTCAAAGTCATCTAGCGTCCATCACAGTCCGACACCAAATATCTTCTTAGCCATTCACCCAAACGGAACGGTTAGTGCTCTCTGTCGTGCATAAATGTCGTTTTTTTATTCAGGTGTGGATGAATTATCGGTAAGCTGAAAAACGTGCTTTTGGAGACGCGACGCGGCCTGACAGCTGCGTCAATTGTTTGGATTGCGCTGCAGATGATTGATGAATCACACGATTTTGACACTTTCTTCTCTAATATGAAACATTTCAGCATTCTCGTTGAGTCGCCCTGTGATATGGATTTCACATTTTTCCCCATGGATCGTGTGGAATGCACAACAGTAAGGTGAACGCTGAAAGCAGCACACATTTGTTCAGGTTTTCGAAAGTTATTCCTTCAATGTGGGCAAGGTGCGTCTTCACTGGAAGAGGCACGGTGTTCCAGTCGAGATCATTGGCGATATCAACCTTCCTGACTTCCACATGACTCATTACATTCACGAAAAAGCGACATTTCAGTACCCAGCCGGTGTATGGGACCAGGTAGGTAAATCGATGCGGTCGTCCCGATAGACAAACTTACGTGGGCCGCACATTTGTTATTACACCGGGAACACGACTGAGGACGTCTTAAGTGGCAGGCTTTCTGTTTGAAATTTAAGCTCCAAAGAACAGAACAATCAGGTCACGCTTTTAGCTGAACATCAAGCTCTTCTTCCGTCGATCTTACGGTTTCTACATTCTTCAAATCTACCTTCCTACTTACTGCATGGTAACGAGCCAAAGAACAAGGCCAGTCCAATTATGTCCCTTTGTAGGTTCTAATTTCATGGATATCATTCTGGCTTGACCGCCGTTCACTTCCGGCACGCGTGACTCTCGGTGTGTCGTCTCTAATGGCACTTACACTCCAGTACAGCAATGTGGCTCGATCACTTCCAAAGGTAGCCGAGTCATTTTGAGAATCGCGTAATGCGCCACCAGGTCTCTTATGTAAAAGGGTTGGACCTGTTCATGTTTGGCTGCGTCGGGTACATCTTCCTTTCGATCGTCGAGCTCGCCATGGTTGGCATTCTAGAGAAAGAAGCCGCCCAGCATATGCCTCATCGGCAGTTCAGCGAGCGATCAGATTTTATGAATGAGGAAGACGTCGGAGAGCATCAACGTCAGCTCGAGCGCAAATTCTTCGATCGGTGGAAGGTGAGAGTTTGCGGCTTGCAACGTGTGGATCGCATACTTATTCCTAACAAACAAGAGAGGTGTGAAAAAAGACGCTGTGACAGCTGAAGACTGATGCGATATGCCACCGAACGCAACAGTTCGGTGGCCGCTACTCATAGAGCTTACGCTTGCTGCAAGGGAATGCTCGGCTTCTGGCAAATTTCCAGAGCGCTGCAAAACACATTTCCCCTCTTTAGGATATCGCCCTCAACCGAAATAGGCTGCCTCCCCCGCACAAGAAGTCGTCAACAAACAGTATGATTTTTCAGCGCTCAGGGGCGACTTTCATCGAATGTCCTGAGCCTAGAACACCGGGGTCGGCATCACCGCCTAATCAGAGAGACGCCGCAAACAGAGCGGTTCTCTATGTAAACCAGTGGAAAAGGCGGACGCGGAGAACACCCAGAATATACACTCCTAAGCTGTTCTCCAAGTGGACTGGCGACGACCTCGACAGGTACAAAATCACCAATAAGTTGTTTATAATTTGTCCACTTTCAAAGAGGAACAAAATCCAGGTTTTGAGTATCAGGAAGAACCCTTACCAAAAAATTCTGATACTGTTTAGCATATTCAACCACATAGTTGAAACATTCTTTTTGGGATAGGTTAAACAACACTCAATTTAAAAAAATAGGAAAATTTCATTTTTCTGAAATAGTCGTTATTCTACAACCCTCTCCTCCAACTACCGTAACCTTTCCAGGTTTTGTCAAAAGGCCTTTCCGATCTCGTTTGGAGTGTGCAATTTGGTGTATTGGATGTACTACACAGCCAAAGGAAAAGAATAACTTATGTCCACACATTCGTTGTAAATAAACGTTTTGTTACTGACAAGTGACTTTTTGTGAAAAGTGGTGTTTGATTGTTAACGATCATATCTTGTTAGTCACTTCGGAGTGACAAATAGTGGGAAGAGATGATCAAGCTGGAGTTTTGCAGCTTGACCTGTGTATGGGCGGCAATATGAAAGGCGAGATGGCCGTGCACAAATCGATGATGCAAATCGATGACACCCGGCGTTTGGCAAGATTCGCGACACAAACATTTTACCGCCTAAGTTCCTTTAGCTACTGTAAGAAGACGAATAAGGCAACGGAGGATGTATGTACAACAGTGAGAAAAAGCTAGAGGGTTACTCCACAGCTCTACAGAGGATAAAGAAACCCATAGGAAGCATGTGTGTACTATAATGTGTCAAGGGAAGATAAATAAGACATAAAATAAAAGTTGGTGTACAACAAATGTAAAGTAACAGAAAGCGTAAAAAAATTATCCAAGATAGGTCTGAAATTTTATTGCTTAACACACAGTTCAGCCAGCACTGTTTACCTAATCAGTCCAATTAAATATGAACAAGTGGGAAAGGTTCTTGTGGTGTATGCTCCTACTGTAACGAATCATTAGTCAGTAGTCACTGATCAGTAGTCACATGAACTTTGATCTGTTGATAAGTGATCGCCATGAATCACCAACATGCAAATTTTTTGTATTAAGGGCATTCTCATCAGAGTATATGTACAAAAAGAATTAGTGCCAGTAAGAAATCAAAATGTTGTCCATATGGTACTCTATAAATAAACCCCTCCCACATTGAAAAAATAAGACTCCACTTCTACTGCACACGATGACTGTTCACGAGACTCATGTGCCCACTCAGTGGCCCTACCAGTCAATTCTAGACCGATGATGCATTCCCCGGATTACGTCTCTACTGAAAAGAAGTCCGCGCGGCTGATTCAGTTAATCCATGGATATCTCTTTTGTCACTTATCCTTCCTTGTAGCACTATTTTTCGTTATGATTCGATGTGCTGACGCTGCTACCCTATTTGCTAAGGATTCAACTGTCACTATCAATGTCAAGCAAGATAATTTGAAAAATGAGTCCTGTCTCCATCACAATTGCCGTCGTCCAGACGAAATGACGCTAGGACTTCAAACCAAAGAATATAGAAACCGCAAGAGGAAATCCAGATCGCAAGGAGGAGATCTTACTGTGATTGAGGAACCCAAACAGTTCGACACGGATAGCATACTGCTTCGTAGGTCTACTGTTACTGTATACTTTATTACAGTACATTTTTAAGGTGAGAAAGCCAACGTGTTTTATCGCTCTCGACAGAATATCAATTGGACCATCTTCAATTTTTGCATTAACCAAACCATCCTTTACTATGAAAACCACAGACGCTTCCAAGAGAAACTGAAGAAAATCATGGACTTAATATTGGAAGAAGAGGCAAGTAGCATATCGAAGTTCACATTTTTACTGCGTAATTTAGAGAAAATTCGAAACGGAGCATAACTTTACCCTAGACAAAACTCAGCTAAATCTCATACCAGTATCACGCTTGAGTCCCGAAGAAGTTATGGGATCTTTCTCAACGCGAGGAAAGTCCTTCTACAGCGTCTCAATGGACGAGCTCCTGAAAAAAAAGAAAGTCGCAGGAACAAAAGCTGGTCGGAACATATCTTCACAACAACTTCACATGATATCGTATAAGGATTTGCTTCAAGACCCAGAGAAACATATGTAGCCTTTTACTAAGGCCTTAATTCAACTACATTTCGCCCAAATTAGCTGCACATAAACGATGACAGAGTATTCACTGATTTTGCAGATCACATGATGACAGATATGAAAATCTTGTCACATATATAGACATAGCCGAGCGGCAAAAAAGAAATAAAAAGATTTCGGAGATTTCGGAGATTTCATAGTTTGCTTCAACTTTTGCGTAAACGGTCAACCATCAACCTGTTCAAGAAGTACTCATTGAACAGTCAGCTGCCTTTGAAGTGTCGGAGAAATTTAGGATAAAGTGCTAAAAACGCACAAAGAAGCGAGAAAGATAATAATTTAAAAGAGAGGCCGCCATGTGTTTCTGCAAAGTGTTTCCGGCTTTGTATGCAACCCGTCTTTAAGAGAGATTCCGGGCTTCTGCGATGTTGTATTCTCAAACGGAACTTTATGGCACCTCCAATCTCCATGTCACTGTGAACTTATAACGCGAGCCTCTGGGCATCGCCAAAGAGTTTGTACTTTTTGTATCTACCATTTCCTATCGCGATGTGCTTGTCCTCCTAGTTCTCCGTTCCCAATTTGGTATGAAATACTTCCAGCTTTGTGACCACCCACATCGATCAACAGTGTTGCGAGTGCTCGCAAGACGCGAATGCGGTCTATGCTTACCGATCAAGTTTGGTTATACTTTGATCGATTTTTTACAACTATATTCATCTCTGAAAAGAACGTTTTTCCATTCAGCATTTGGTGGTTCGCTAAGTTTCTTTTGGACGACTTCTAAGTCATTTCGAACACACCACAATTGCTTTTCGACTATAAACTACAAGAACAAATTAACGTCGGTGTGATGTACTACAGGCAGACGTGCGGTTCTTCGCTTTCTGCTGTCTATGCGTATTCCTATCGTGAAGTGGCTGTCTTGAGAACGGCGCATTTAAGTCGACGACCGTCGCTCGCCGTGCCTCCTTCGCTGCTTCGCCGCGAAACAAGGAAAAATGGTACGTTTTGGGGAAAATTGCTGGCGCGTTCAGATTGTGGCAAAACCTATTGCTCGCGGTTGCGTTCTGTAGTTTATACACGCCTTCTTCAGTCGTCTGAGCAGATGCCATCATCGGGCTTAACCAACGCCGCCATCGGCACTGCGATTTTTGTCGTGATCACTTCATTCGCCGGATACGTGTACTTCAAGAAGTTCGGCTGCTGTTGCAAAAGCAAGAAAGGAAAGGTTGGTACTTTAAACGCTCATTGCTGAACTGGTGTAAAATAACTCAGAAAGGACCTGTCGCGTTGGTCGATCCTGAGACCAAGTATGCCCTGAAGCTCATCAAGAAGACCACAGTCAGTCATGATACACGCAAGTTCCGTTTCGCTTTGCCATCAGAACAGCACGTTCTTGGCCTTCCGACGGGGCAACATGTGTATTTGAGCGCGAAGGTACATTTGCTTATACACAAATTCGTCTATCTCTTATTTACTTGTTTATAGATTGACGGAAAGTTGGTCGTTCGGCCGTACACTCCCATTTCTAGTGACGACGACCAGGGATACGTTGAGCTAATGATCAAAGTGTATTTCAAAGACGTCCACCCTAAATTCCCAGAAGGTGGAAAGATGTCTCAATACTTGGAGAGCCTTAATATCGGTGATACGATTGACTTCCGTGGACCCAGCGGATTGATCATTTACGAAGGAAATGGCAAATTCGCTGTGCGTCCGGACAAGAAGAGCTCCCCGGTTTCCCATAAGTTTAAGCGCATAGGAATGATCGCAGGTGGCACCGGAATCACCCCCATGCTTCAGGTATGCAATAGAAGGCGAGTTGTTCAATAGGTAAAGAACATATTGAGCAAGTCAATTTTTTCTAAAGAAGCCGAGGCTTTTATCGATGAGTTTACGAAAGACAAACAAGGCCTGAGTAATCATAAAATGTTTAATGGTCTGCAAAAGAGGGTTATCATCTGCTTCTCTAAATTAGGTGATCGATGCGATACTGAAGGACCCGACCGACCACACCGAACTGTCCCTCCTCTTTGCTAACCAGACCGAAAACGATATCCTTTGCCGCGAAGAACTAGAGGAACTCCACAACAAGCACGGCGATAGATTCCACCTCTGGTACACGATCGACAGGGCTGATATCGACTGGAAGTACTCTGTTGGCTTTATTGACCAGGATATGATTGAGAAGCACCTTCCGAGCCCTGATGCCGACACTGCCATTCTGATGTGTGGTCCGCCTCCGATGATCAAGTTCGCTTGTGTTCCCAACCTAGAAAAGATTGGACACCCCGCGCGCTCTATGTTTACCTTCTAACTTCTACGTTTTAATGCTAGTTGCCAATGGGTTGCTCTATTAAAAGATTGATTATGTTTCCTGTTTCCGCTAGAGCTCATCAAATGCGGTTCTGAGTTTTCTTGGTTAGCGCCGTGGACTGCCAGAAGACGGTACTGCCACTGGATAGCAGCACGCATAAAACAGTACATTGGATAAAGGGTTCTGTGTCGAAGAGAATTAAGAAAGGGAGAATCCGGGAAACAAAATCCAGTAAAGACTGTGCGCTTGGATAACCCCGCCACAAGAGACGCTCTCCACGTCGTTTTTATTTTTTTCTCGAGAGACAATCACTGTTAGATGTAATGACGCTTAAACGAATAAAAAATCCACTGAAGGAAATAAGCAATTATTAAAAAAAGAGACTAAAACGGTCGAACACAAATCTCAATGCTCATTTGTTTCTTTGTTGCTGGTTATCGACCAAGGCTTGAAATTTTTCAGCCGTTGTTTCACTCTGTTTCCTTTCTTGACGGTTATCGAAGAGATTTCACCCCATGCCGCTTATCGACAAGAATATGAAATATTTCAGCGCTTATTTCAATCCGCTCGACTGTTTGCTGATTATTGGCCAAAGTGTGAAATATTTTGGCCCTTGTTTTATTCCGTTCCGTTTTGTTGAAGGAGACAGGCTGGAATAGTTCAGTACTCATTTCCCTCTTTTTCGCTTCTTTGTGGTTATTGGAGAAACCTCAAAACATTTTCGGATTAAGCCATTTCTGCGATAGGTTTTCGATGTACAATACACAGAGATTTCTGCAACATCAGTACTACACCGTCAATCCAAGCCAGGGACTACAAGTGGACAACTAGACGATTCATCTTACATAAAGGTATAACGTCGTAGCGCAACGGAAATGGAAACAACCGTTATAACATAAAAACAAACAGTAGAATCAAAGGGTGAATGGAACAAACAAATACCAGAACCTTGCTTTTACGGCATGTTGGCCAAGTACTTAAGCGCGCGGGCAATAGTAGGAAGCCAGACCTATCTGATCGTTCAACATGTTTCTTCGTTTTGCCTTTCTGTTATTCGTCGTCAATTTTCAACTGATCACTGCTTGTGGCGCCGGTGGTGTTGGGGGGTTCAGCGATGAAGATAACCGTATAGTGCAAAATCCTACGTTCTCGATGGAGATAAATCCACCTGTCGCCTGGACTTACCCTGAAAACAACGCTCAAGCTTCATATTCGTATTTCCCGGGACAGCGACTTTCTCAAGCAGAAGCTAACATCCAGGCGCATTCTGACCTTGAAGCTGCGGTACGAAGCCACTGTTAGATGTAGTGTCATCCTTTGCTTAGGTTCTTTCGGCTGTCGTCGAATCCGGCATTCCTACTCAAGGCGTGGTTGTTCGCTCGACGTACACAGCACCAGAAATCAGCGACTGCAAGAAGGCTGGTACCGTGACAACGATGGCTGGCCAGCGCATAGGCGTCGTCGAATCCGGAGCTGTTGTGAAAACTATTACCCCTACAGCCGCTGCCATCTCCGTTCAAGACTGCATGTCGCGCGCCTTCCTCACAAGTACCACCGTTGCTGGTCAGCGATTTTTACAGTATTTAGACATAGATTTAAAAATCTATTCTAGTTTCCGAAGAGGACTACACCGTTCAAACAACCGTACAAATTGAAGGAATCACTGGATCCAAGTTCCAGATGCGCCAAATCGCTCGCCAGATGATGGCCATTTTGAATTTCAAATACAGTGCTCGATTTGTGGCTGAAATTCAGATCCAGTAAGAGTGATGCAACGAGCGAACGACACCTTATAAAAACATAAATTATCGTTTCATCATTTTTATTCACGGATACTTATGCATACATATTTTCGTTGGTTGATAAATTTGCTTTTCTAATTTGACAGATGTCTGTGAACTTGATAAACATATACACCTCAAGTTCTGCGAACGCTTGTGGTTGAGGTAAGCGAGTATTCTTATAATTCCGTTTTATTCTTTAGGATGGGCTAGGTCAACACACGCTTCACAACTAAAACGGTCGAACATAAATCTCAATGCTCATTTTTTTTTCTTTTGTTGCTGGTTATCGACCAAGGCTTGAAATATTTCAGCCGTTGTTTCTCTCTGTTCCCTTTCTTGACGCTTATCGAAGAAAGAGTGAAATATTTCACTACTGTTTTCACACCATGCTGTTTATTGCCGCTTATCGACAAGAATATGAAATATTTCATCGCTTAGTTTAATCCGCTCGACTGTTTGCTGATTATTGTAATGTAAAATATTTTGGCCCTTGTTTTATTCCGTTCCGTTTTGTTGACATAATTTGAGCAGATTTAGAACTAAAGGTACTGATAAATAAAATTGCGGCTAAATTCAAGTACATTGGATAAAAAGTTCTGTGTCGAAGAGAATGAAGAAAAGGAGAATCCGGGAAACAAATCCAGTAAAGACTGTGCGCGTGGATGGCACCGCCACAAGAGACTCTCTCCACGTCGTTTTTACTTTTTTCTCGGAAGACAATCACTGTTTGATGCAATGACGCCTAAACAAATAAAAACTACTGAAGAAACGCAAGTAAGTGAACCGTATCATGGAACAGGCTAAGAACGTTCATGTAATATTGCAATTTTTGCACCCAGTCTAGACCGCTGTTACAGCTATGACAGCCGTTGACATCTTTATTGATGTCTTTGTGTCGTTATGGGTCTGTAGGCAGAAAATGGTCATTCATCGCCACAACCACAATCGAGCAATTTCAACTGTACGCAATCTTAGCCACGACCACATATATTTGCTCAGGCGTGACAATGTCTACAAGTAGCAAAAATTCGCAAATTTTTACGGCAGTAAATTCGTCATGCAACAATGGAATAACGACATCAAGCTCGTGGATATTGTCAGTGACACATGCTTTACGATAGCAATCGCAATTGTACATAAGGCTACCTCCGTCATTAGGAGCATCACACGTACATACTTTGTCTGCATCCGACATGTTCCCTTTATCTCTTATATTCCTCCTTCCTTGCGTTGCTCTCTCTAATGCTTGTGGTGCAGGCGGAGTGGGAGGCAATGCTGACGATAACAGAATTATTCAAAACCCGGTATTCAATTTGGACTTCAGCCCTCCTGTCGCTTGGACCTATCCAGAAAATAACGCTGAAGCCTCTGGTTCGTATTTACCAGGACAGCGACTTTCTCAGGCAGATGCTAACATCCAGGCGAATGCTGACCTTGAAGCTGCTGTAAAGATGTGTATATAATAAGGTACATTTGCGTCCTTTATTTCAGGTCCTGTCGGCTCTTGTTGAATCCGGAATTCCCACGCAAGGTGTCACTGTTCGCTCGACATACACGGCACCAGAAGTAAGCGACTGCAAGAAAGTGGGCACCGTGATAACGATGCTTGGTCAACGCGTTGGAATCGTGGAATCCGGTGCTGTTGTGAAAATTCTCACACCTACGGCCGCCAGTGGTATCCCTATTGCTGAGTGCATGTCCCGTGCCTTCATCACTAGTACCACCATTCCGTGTCAGTGGATTTCATTGTAAATAGTCACTTAATGTTTCATTTTAGCGAGTAAAGAGGACTACAGTATTCAATCAACGGTGCAAATTGACGGATTCACCGGAACAAAGTTCCAGATGCGTCAAATTTCGCGCCAGTTGATGGCTATTTTGAACTTCAAATACAATGCTCGATTTATTTCAGAAATTCAAGTGCAGTGATCAGACAGTGACACACTTATTTAATTTATTCGTAATGTCATTTCACATTTTAATCGCAATAAATTGTGAATTAGCTACTGCGAGACGGCTGTAATAAACTTGCTCCGAGATTGAGCATATCTATTGGGCTAACCAGCTAGTAACAGCTACGTTACGGAGTCTTTCGTGTAAATGGTAGTCACATTGTTGAAGCTCGTTGATGTTTGTCAAAGGGATGATGCACGATTACAGTAGCACCGACTACTGTAGCGAGAGGTTACGCAAGAACATAATAACGACATAACTTAAGCAGATTTAGAACTAAACTAGGTACTGATAAATAAAATTGCGGCTAAATTCAAGCGAAAAAGTACATTTGATAAAACGTCCTGTGTCGACGAGAATGAAGAGAAGGAGAATCCGGGAAAACAAATCCAGTAAGGACTGTGCGCTTGGATGGCCCCGCCACAAGAGACTCTCTCCACGTCGTTTTTATTTTTTTTCTCGGAAGACAATCACTGTTTGATGTAATGACGCCTAAAGAAATAAAAAATCTATTGAAGAAAATAAACAATTGTTAAAAGAAGAGACTAAATCGGTTGAACACAAATCTCAATGCTCATTTTTTCTTTTGCTGCTGGTTATCGACGAAGGCTTGAAATATTTCAGCCGTTGTTTCTCTCTGTTCCCTTTTTTGACGCTTATCGAAGAAAGACTGAAATATTTCACTACCGTTTTCACACCATGCCGTTTATTGCCGCTTATCGATGAGAATGTGAAATATTTCATTGCTTGTTTTAATCCGTTCTACTGTTTGCTGATTATTGGCCAAAGTGAAATATTTCGGACCTTGCCGGAGACAGACTGGAATACTTCAGCACCCATTTTACTCTTTTCTTTTTCTTGGTGGTTATCGGAGAAACCTCATTGCGGTCAAATCCAAGCGAGCACCTTGGCTTCTATCGCTTGTCTGCAATGTGAGAGCTTCGAAATTTTCATTTCTTCATTTTTTCTTTGTTCTCTTCTCTACAGGAAAGCAAAAATGGAAGAGAATTGCCAAGTCGGAAGAGATCTAGCAGATTGTGCGTACCACGCTTGCCCAAATGTCAACAAACGTCTTAATTTCCTCGGTTGACTAATGCAACAAAATAATAAATAAATGAAATTTATGCTTTGTGATACATTTACAAGGTACGGAACAGAAAAATGCACCCTTCGCGAGGAGGAACGAGAAAAGAGGTAAACAACCGCCAAATGCTGTTTTCGTTTTGAACAAGAAACAAGAAAAACTCAATTGACAGAAGATATGAAAAGTACGAAGAGTTTGAGTATGTAAAGCAACGATCGGTTGTGTAGGGACGTCGGGTTTAGTAGGCGACATAACATCATGTAAGTGACCAAGACTAGGTACTGAGTTGGAAAGGGGACAAATAGGCGAGGGCGAAGGTAAATGGTAGGGAAATACCTAGATGGCAAGGTTTGCGCTTTTTACAGGGCCGGACATATATGCAAGTGACATTATGCGGCGAGGGAGTGGGAGAGATCATCCTACGTCGCGGGAATAGTTGAAAGTGTGGGAAGAACGGGAAAGTGAAGAGAGAAGAGAATAGGATTAATTAGGGGGGCACATATGGAGGAGGAAGACGCTGGTTGGAGGCGGCGGTTTTCGGACGAGGACTCGCACCGGCAGCAAGTGGAGGAGGGGGCTTGTAAAGCGGATTATCGTGATGAGAGACCACAAGAGGGGGTCGTTCCTCCTTAACCAACATCGGGCTAGCTACAGAAGCGTTTTCCTCTTCCTGTGGCACTTCTTCAGGGAAGACGACTGGCATTCCTAAAGAAAAAGGATTAGATATTGTGTAGTCGTGAGTCAGCTGTCCCAAATCCAAGTGGGAAATCTCAGGGAATATGTTGCCGGACTTGATTACCTTTCGAAACGTAGTCGGCAGACTGCTTCTTCTTCTCGGCCTTTCGGCGGAAGGAAAGTAAGCAGACAATCGCGGCGATAACCCCGACAACGATAAGAAGCAATACCAGAGTGACCGTCAGGAACAGGTTGTCGCCAGCAGGCTGTGCTTCGGTTTCGTTCATCGAAATCACGCTTGTGGTGCTGTCACCGATTTCCGCGAACGGAGTCGTCGAAGCCGTTGGACGATCGCAGTTTCCGTACAATTCCAGATCGACCTGAACGCGAGTAGGATCAGAAAGCGAATAACGATGGCTGGCTCGCCGGGAAAGTGATCGATGTAATGCAAAAAGCAATTAACACCCTGGGCCGCCCTCAATAAATCGCTCACCGATCTCACGTGAAACTGAACTCCCATGCTGCGGACAAATTCCATCTTGGCCTTGTTCTTCGATCCGGACGTCATCTCCTTTTTGATTGAGTTGATTGCTTGGCGATGACAGAATTTGTGCGAGATTGAGCTGTTGGACCAGGTGAGCAATGATTTGGTTCCGTCAGCTTGGAGACTGTGTATCTGCACATGTTCCGGATGGCTGCGGTCGTAGAGTACGGTAGAAAGCCGGTTGACGAACTTCACAAGGGTAGTGGGATCCGAAGTGAGCTGTGTAAGGCTGGGCTCCAATGTCATACTGAATCGATGATTGCTTGGTGGCGCATCTTCTACAGTGACTTGGAAAGCGCCGGATGTCACCTAAAGCATAAGTCGTAAATTTTACAGTAATGAGGTCCGGATATGCAAGGACGAATCCGTTTACGACAACAACGGGTCGAATTAATTATGCGCTCGAAAAGTGTTACTGTATGAGAGCAATAAAAGACGAGCAGATGGTTTCATAGCTGCCAAACAACGAAACGGCAGCAAATCTCGGATAGCCCAGCGAGCCATTGTCCCCAAGTGCTTCACCCTCGGAAACGAAACTGCAAAAATGTTTGCGTTTGCTTCAGGTGTGCTTTGGAACGTTCGGGGTCATGTAGACACCACCTAATCGAAAGGTCCCGTTTTAGGATTCCATTCTAAAAATAAAGAAAAAATGTTTTGCTGCCATCGCTTTTCGTGCGCCCAGGCCATTTTCCTCGGTCGATCAGTTCATTAGGCGACCGCGAGAAGGTCAATCGGCCGGTTGAGTGGAGTGTCAGAAATCAGGATAATCCTCAATTGTCTGCCCTCACAATTAACGGATTTTGCGCGCGCACTGCCGGACATTATTGACAAACGGGTTACGCAGATGGGCCGCCGGACTCACTCATCTTTTCCTGCTGATGGTCACTCTCATTCAATTGAAGCAGCGCACAATTCAAACGTCGCAACAAGCACTCCCGCATGATGCGCAGCGATAAACAATTGCGTCAAGAGGCGCCAATATTATCTTAAGAATTTCATTTGCATAGATTGCGGCGAGATTCTTATCGGCGCTCTGTTTTAAGAGGAAGTTGTCAAGGTCAAGAAGCGAACAACACAACCCAATGAATTTAGGAACGCCGGACAACAGTTGTTGCGGTCGCATGAGGGATCAATTTGAAATTTCTTGCTATTTGTTTAATTTTTAGCGAACATCTGACCTGATATGGCCTGTCACTGAACTGAAGGCGCCGTATGTCTGGTCAAAATAAACTTGACGATACGTCCTTTCTCATCATAAATATGCCGTAAAACCGCAATAAGGCAGTCGAGCTGCGTTGGAACGCTGCCAATTGCTTTTTGTTGATAGTTACCGAAAAGAACGCACCTGGTTCGATGAGTCGCGGGCTTCAAGCCGGAAGCCGAAGGTTCCCTTCTCCATCGGAACTCCTTGCATCTTAGGTGCGCCCTCCACCATGCTGAGGAAATTCTGGCTGGCGATGGTCGCGTGCACGGACAGTCGGAGCTTCGTCTCGTCTCCATCCTCGGGATCCAAGAACGTTTTTGGCGGGATGTTCAGAACGCAAATGATTCCGCTAAAATGAGCATCGCGTAAATCATTATGTAGCTATTGATCTTTGCTTCTTTAATCCTCCCGCCTTCGTTGCACAAACAATTCATACATAATTAACGCGTTTCTGGTTACAACGGCCAATTCAAGGTGCCTACAACCACAGCCCATCAAAAGATGATCCTGACCGAGAGTCCTTATCTGTCGTGGATGCGATCCGTTATCGGATATCGCAATTAGAAATGTGAAACCCTGGGCCCAATTATCGCCCTGTCGCATGGGTCAAAAATTCGCCCAATTAGGGTATTGGGAACAGAGGAGAGAAGACAAATTATTTCTGCGAAGGAAACAAACCGTTTGCACTTGAAAGACGGAAGTGAGTTCATGCGAACAGGAGGGTTGTCCACCTTGCGAGTGGTTCGGATCTGGGGTACTTCGGTGACAGCTTCGACAATGTGTTCACCGGCATTCCAAGGTTTGCGTTCCTGTCTTGTAGTAACGTGGCCTTGTCGGACCTGAAGAACAACGAACCTATTTCAGCAACTTTATATACACCTGCCGCCTAAGAACCCCCAAAACAGCAAAGGATTAGGCGTTGGCCGGTTGTAAAACCCAGCAATTAAGCAGGCTGCAAGAACAAACATATAATTTATCCCCGAGTGCGCGACAATGGTCCCCAAAAACGAGGCAGAGCAACTGCCTAACCGATGCGTTCCATTTTCCGATCGCATCTCAATTTATGCAGGCATTCTCGAATGTCAACATAGCGATAATCGAAAGATACAGCTGAAAGGCGCGTTTCGTTATGGCGAATACCCGGGCCTTGGCCAAAAAAAGTGCGCTCCGTCTATAATTTATTGCGGTTCGTGGTGGCCATTCTATAGCACGTTGGCTGTATTCGACTACGAAAACTCATTCTCACCCATGGACATTGCCCTTAGCGCCTGAACTTCGAGAATCATGACTTTGGAATTAATCGAACTGTGGGGAAATGACGAAAGGTGTTATTGCTGATATATCTCCTTTCAAAAATTACCACCTTTATTACAGACCAGCTGTGTGCAGTGTGCGCATCCGGGCATAAAGCGCACATTTTGTAATGGTTGTGTAACGGGCCAAATGCGGAGGAAAGAGGTCGCGCGCGCGAGACGACAATGGCTCAGTACGCGCCGTCCGGCTCCACGGTGTCTATTCAGAGAAAAAGCAATAAAACATCACCACGCTTATCAGTGGAAGAGGGCGCATGTGCAGGTGTTCCAGCGCCTATCGTTCTACTGCGAGCAAACAGCGTCAAGCGACGAAAAACAACGTACGGCAAATGGAGCATCGTTGTCAATGGCCGCCGAGATAGTGGTCATTGCTTCGTCGTCCAGTTCGGAGCACGAAATACGCCACATAAGCACGGCAGTTATATCCTGGTCTCCTGGCTGCTTCTCCAAGTTCTCGCTGAGCTTCTCGGACTCAGTAACTGTGATCTTGTAGGCGTAAGGGTAGATGCGCATGTCCTCAATGTTCAGCACCTCATACGTGTCCGCCAGCTGCGACATCTTGGCCCTAAGAACAATGACATTACTAGTGTACTTCACATGGATGGTGTTACCGTTGTTCAGTGAGTGACAGGGCATCGAGGTTGTCGTTGGCATAGTATTCCATCCAGACGGTCGGCGATTCGCCACAAGGATTAACAAAATCATCCTTAGCTGTCACGTTGATCGTATTAGAGAAGCCTGAACGACAGATGGTCAAAGTTAATACAGCGTGATTCATCGTATGACTCACCGTTTCCCGATACGGTCACCAAATAGTTTCCGATGTCTTCGACTTGCGGAATACCGTACAGAGTTTCGTCTTCATATTGCATCCATTTTGGCAACGTGTTTCCTTCGGTTAGATGGACAGAGAGATTCGAGGCGCCTAGGTGGACAACGAATATCTGGCCGACGAGGACAACCTTCGTCTCTGGCAGTTTTACTTTCAACGGCGAAGCGAAGCCGAGCGCCGTGAAGGCGTACAGTGCTATGAGCAGCAGCAGCGTCTTCCTTGGCACTGCACCCGTCATTGGTGTCTGAAACGAGGCAAGCACTATTGAGAGGTTACCGAACAAGAAATATGTTTGGCAATTAGCAAACAGTCGACAGTGGAGAGCCACCTGCGGGTGCGCGATTGAGGCACGTTGTAAAAAAAGGAAAACGGCGGTCGCTCGGCGGCGGAAGGAACTGACAAGGTGCAAGAGGCCGTCGAGGGGCTCGTAGAAATACGATCGTGCCTCTTTTGGCTTTACCGTACGCGCGAGTTATGCAATCGCGCACCGGGCGCGGATACCGGGATCATGCAATTATAATCCGCTCGACAAACTGTCCGCCCACAGCTCCGGTAAAATAACGACGCGGCAAATAAGGGCTAAGTGGCTCTCGCGCACTTCTCCCAGGAGAAGATGGAAGGTGGCGCGGGTAAGTGGCTGATCGAGCACATACGGCAAACGGGGGTATCACCGCGCCATGACCCCTGAGTCTTGAGAGAATCAGTGGCACTTGTCTTTTCCCAGCTTCGGCTTTTGGAGGGGATGGTTGCGCGCTGCCCGCTAACATGCACTGCCGCCGATTGCGCGTCGCCGTCGCCGCCCGCGCGACACATGGGAAGGGGAGGAGCCAGACTGATCCGTTGCAGGTGGCAATCGGACTAATAAATGAATGGTCATATCAATGGGGCAAGTGCACTGTCCTGGGATCTTTGTTTCGCCGGCCGAAAATGTCTCAATATGCCGCCAAATCGACGCAAAACAATGACAGCGGTGGGAACTGCCGAGCTAAGGGGTTGAGGCTCCGAATTAGGCTGTGTGCTGAGCGAAGTGTTGGACAGCTCCGAGCCGGGAACCTTGATCAGTGGAACGCAGCTGCCAACACATCGCGCATGCTCTTCTCCGCATCTTGTCGCCGTGATTAGCATTTCCTCGCTCGAGGCATTCCGACCGGCCCGCAAATAATATTAGTGCATCGTTTGATGAATAATGGCCATCGGCTAACATGCCGACCGGCCAATATTAGTGCGCACACAAGTGTCGCCTTTGGGTTTGGCACCCAATAGCATATCTCATCAGCATTATTAAAAACACATAATATTTTAGTATAGCGCAACATATTGTGTGAGGGAATGCTTATGAATCTCGACGTGCAGAGGGCTAATATAATTCTTCTTTTTCTCTTTTGCTCACAAGCAGGCTACCTGATAAATAAGTGATGAGCGTAGTGCTTGGAGGAAAGCGCGTGTTGTACGTTTAAATAATTCACACAGGTCACAGCTGAAAGTTGAATGCGGTAGGATAGGTAGTGAGCCTAATGGAGGTGACCACGGTAAGGATACCGAAATGATGTTGGAACAAATTATCCGCCGACCAAATTAAGAATGCAAATTGCTTCAGCCAATGTGTACAAACAATCTCCGAAAGACAAAACCTGTGGGCGGCAGGCGGAACTGGCAAGCCATCATAAATGGTAAATCGGAAAACCGAATTGAACGGAGAACGAATGTGCATATAAATTAACGAAATGAGGCCAAATCGCTTTCAGATCACGGCGGTCATGGCGTATTGCACGCAAAAAGAGGAGCGAGAGTCAGAGTTGGCGCCCAAAACGGAGGGATAAGTAGTTCAGAAGGCGATGGTTTGCTTTGACTAGATGAGAGGTTGAGGCGCTGGCGGTGTGAGGAGACGCTTGCCCTGGGGAATTGCTTTGTTTGACGGAGGCGACTTGCCGTCCACTTGCATGGTCAATTAGTCCCGAGTGCGGTGTGAACGGTCAACGGCAGTGGATAAAACACAAAATTCCTCGTCCGAAATGAGGTCGTCGTGCAATCCAGCGCGTACATGCATGTGAATTCGAGAAAGCGCTTAATCCGACGGATAATCCTGCAATCTTACACAAACTCCTCAAAATCGACAACTTGATTTGCGCATCAGCGTAGTCTGAGAAATAAAACAATAAAAAACAGGTTTAAGGGTTTGTGGTTTGGTTTCGCCACAGCGGAGATGCGCTGAGGTCCCGTGGACACCTGTTGCAAGATCACGCGCACCGACAATGGCAAGCGAGTGACTGACAACCGCACATCACCATATGGAAATGCAAGGCATGAATGAAACTAATTTGGAATATAAAAGGACCTCCATCGGTCTCGCCTTCGAATTCTCCCGGGACTTCCTCGCGTGCGCATCACTCATTTGGTCAATCAGACAGACACTGACTGCTGACCTGGACACAAAAGGCACGCCGACAGTCGGACAACAACAGTATGTGCTGCTTATCTAATTAATTTGTGCCGTGCGCACGCTAGGCGGCGTGACACCACCCTCATGAGGTGTGAGGGCATGTAGTTCTTCTCTCCCGCGTCCTGTCCACCTGTCTGTGTCGTCAAGAGTCATCGGAATATGTCATCGGCCTTAAGCCTCTGTGTACATTTTAGATAATCCCGCCCTCGAAATCAGCATCACTCAAGCAAAGGATCAAGCCCATCAATCACTTTCGACCCTCATACACAGCGCAACAAGTGCGATAATGAGGTTCACACTTTCAAAGAGAAGGTTATAAGTCAACATTTCTGCTACTGCCCAAGCTGCGAGGCCATAAATAGTGCTAGAGATGTATGGGTCGAAGGTAGAGCAATCACAGCTTCTAAGATGTCGTCATGAGGGCGGCCTTTAATGATCGAGGCCAATTGTTTTTCCTGCACGCTGTGCCTACTAAGGAAGCGTCATTGACGAATGTTGCCGAAGAGTATATGAAGTTACTTGCACGATGTCCAATTCGGCACTTCCTCCCGTCTGCTTGCTTAAAAGGTCAACAGCCAATTTAATTCTCTGGGGGAGCATAACTGCTAGTAATGGAGAAAAGCCGGATTTACTTGGACGTAGTAGCCCAGATAAGCAAACCTTGGCATACTGTAAGCATGTCATTTTGCGGTAAACAGGGTCTTCCGAGGTGACAATAACAATCAGAATCAACCAAAAAAGTTGTTTTCAAACTGCATCACGAGGCAAACGCAAGGACTCAATGGGCACATAAAAAGGAGCTACAGTAGGCCGGTAGAGTCTACAGTGCCAACGGGGCTCGGAGAAAAAGTGGAAAAAGCGGGCAACGACCAACTGGACTTAAGGGGAAGCGTGCGGGCAAATGGCGAACGCACGACGGAAAAGTCACATCGTCGGTCGTGCTGCGGCGTAACGCAATTAGGAAGAAAACAAACTTGCAAATCGACTGCAGCATCTCCGGGCGACTTCAAACTCCAGGCAACATGTTGAACAGCCATCGGCGCCGAAAAAATCTTTATGGCTCTTTGTTGACAGCCTCGAGCGCGCGGCAGACGCCGAACTCGGCGTCAACAGCCTACAGGAACGCGCACAAAAACGGTCTAATCCATCATTCATCCGGTAACCACAACCGTTCACCGCACCGAAAGTGAAATGGGCGGTCAAAGTCGCTTTCATTTGTACTCATCCCCCATCTTCCCCTCTCACCTCCTCCCACCTCTACCGGCCAGTGCGTCGGTCAGTTTTCTTTTTTTGTGACGTTAATTTTATTACGCTTCCGCTGTTTTGCACACCGGACGAATGATTAATAGTTCCGGTTTTTGCGCTAAGACGGCTAGAGGACCGCAAATGGTTTTTTCAACACCTGCGAATCACCAAATATGCATAGGAACAGAGAAGTGGTCAAATGGTTCACTAGTCGAAGAGGATGAGTCATCACCTATGGCTCGAAGTGAGTGGTTTCAGTGGTGGTTGAGCAGAATATGATAGGAAGCTTCGCCGGAAGCGAAACAACGCCGATAGCAGACGATAAGACGATTATAGCCTAGTGCGAAGCACAATATACGGCGGACGGAATTTGACAGGATGTTGAAGAAACGTGTGAGACACATCTAAGCGGATGAGTCATATTGTACGGTATATTTTTCAATCGTTAAAGGAAAGGTCCGCATCATAGTAATGATCATAAAAGTAGATGTTTGGAGAAAAGGAAACACGCATATTTCTATATGTTAAAAATTATGAAATTCTTGATTCGAAAGTATTACTCCCATATGAGAATTCCGATTTGTAAGGCTGGCTTTTCAGACAAGAAATTTTTTTCGAGAGACCCGAGAGGAGCACAGAAAGACGGAGCATTTCGGTGTAAAGGTTTCACGGGGCACAATGTAATTACAGAGGCGAAGAAAAACTGATATGCCATTTAATGGAAGCTCAAAAGATCAAATTCTTGAACGCTTAATCGTTTAACTCATAAGCCGTCAAACCTCCTGTATCGTATAGAAACAATATACTCATGTAGGCTCATAGTGGCTTTCATCTTTCCCCTAATTTGCTTAACAGTCTTAATTTTCCATGTAATTTGATAAGTCCCATATGTTCACCGATAAGCCGTGTTCGTAAACCCTAGCAGGCGTGGTCTATACAGGTTTGTTCTCAAATAAACTATCCCTGCTTGCAAAAAACTGTCCAAAATATGCGTCTTTTTCATCCATGTAGACAAATCAAAAGCTGCCAGTCGGCCGTGAGTCATGGCCAGGTGTAAAAAATGACGACGATAAATTACGACGACGTCGATGAGAACGTGCAGCAGGCAAGCAAACTCACAAAAGGTGCGCACAATAGAGCCGACTGGGCCGCAGGCTGAGACGACTCGGCACGCATACATTTCGCCACTTTCGGCGATAGGCAGCTAGCCGATTGTAGCCCAAACGAGCAAGGCGCGTCATCGGGTTCGTTTCGGCGGACAGGCGCATCCCGTGTAAATGCGATGTTGTACAACATCATTCGTTCCGCATACAACTGCATACATATAGTCGCCGCTGCGAGCGCCGCTGCCTCGATGTTGTACGCACATGAAGATGCGTAAAAGGACGACAACAGCGACGCGGACGCAACAATAAGCGACAAGACGCGAAATTTCAGAGGAGAAGAGCGAGCTCGCGTACGACACTTAAAATGGCGGTTTGGTCGCGCGTTCTACCCCAAACAATGCCGATGGAGACCTGCATGCAAATGCGACTGCGTTCGCCCCTTTGCAACATTTCAGGACAGCGCACGTGTTTGGCATACATCGCAACACTTTAAGGGCGGCGGATATGAGTCTTGTGTCTGGTGAGGGGAAGACAGCAATTGACCTTGTTGCCAACTTGGATGCACATGCCCAGGTGGCAATTAGTATGTTAGAAGAGGTTGTCGTCACTGAAGCAAGGAAAAAAGAGATCAAAACACAGGTTGGAACTGTAATCCAAATAGGTGACTAAGAGGAAAACATGTCGTTGAGGCGGTTGTGTTGACTGAGTCAGCGTTGTTCAAACAGTCCAAAAGGATGGAAATGCGATTCAATTTGTTCCGAATCGGAATAGGATTTATCGGCACGTCGATAATATTAATAATTCAAAAGTTATGTAAATAGTCGTGTGTTACGGTTACGGTACATGGAAAAATCACTTTTTATTAATACGTTTGGAGAGTAGGTAATGAATCATTTGAGTGGATGTTGTGTTAGAAGGGAAAAGAGGGAACAGACATAATTCATTAGCGCAACTGCCACATTTGACTTTTGTGTGAAATATGTCGTAAAACAGAACTAACACTGTAAAGGAAATGGCACGTCAGCACTCGCACCTGAAAGAGGAAAAGGCGATGATGCCAAGTGAAAACTCAACCTTGCCATCTTGTCTCAGATACAGGTCAATCCTAAAAAATCTGCAAACCGATTTCACTCTCGTTTGTGGAACTGATTCACGCCTGCGAAAAGTCAGCAACATCTCTCAGACAGGAGTATGTTGCAAGCCGACAAAAGCTGAGATGCATGCGCGGTAGCGGCGCCTTCAAAAGTATCACAAAGTTTACGCTACTGAAAAGCATAAAGCGGCCGATAAATCAAAAGGTCGCCGGAAGAGCAGGTTGTTCGCTGTCGCAAGATGTCGCAGAGCATACTTCGCGCTAATCGTATCTGTCGCTTATGTTTTCAATTCCCCCTTTCCATCCGCATCATTCGATATCAACATTGGTATACGGTACCCGTAGTATAATTAGCAAAACTGTTCACAAAAAATTTTAACGTCGTTAGGATACTGTAGAAATTTGGTAAGGAAATGTTTTCAGTTCTTCATCCCGAAAGCAGACCTTTACTAATTGCTCGGTGAGAATATTTGTTGTTTGCAACTGGCTGTTAATAGATGCGAGAACGGACTGCGTCCATTCCCTTGCTTGGAGGCTTTATTTAGCCCCTCCCCTAAGTGATGTTCTCTGAACGTGAGAGAAAAACCGCTTTTTACACAGAAATTTCCCATGTCCACCCATGTCCTTTGGGCAACCGATAAATAAATTAGTGACAAGATCGAGCGAGCTCATCAGAGACTGATATCGGAAGACCTATGAGGAATGATTGCGGAAAATGGTTAACTCTGGAGGATTTTGAAGTTGACAAGCTGTGTGTAGATTAGGAGGAGTGAAAATTGTGTGACAAGACAACATTGCCCACTGTAATTAGACCCCCAATTGTCATGGGATCGCGTGAACCCTCTGAAACAAAGTGATCCCAGAAAGGGAGCTATACGCCCAAATTATACATAGCTTCTGTTACTTAGAAGCGTTTTAATAGATGTTTTACATTATCTACATTTTTTAAATAAAAAATTTGTCCTTCTCAAAAATATTTTAAAGTCTGCCACGTCGGTGTTGGCTGATTGGCTTATTAAACAGATGAGGGGGTTATGGTAGCGAGTTTTGAGGATCACGCAAAAATAAGTTTACGGCTCACCTCACAAACGGACGTTCGAAAAGAATTTTTTTCCCTAAAAAACGCTTGAAAATCATTAACCGTAAAACGTATCATAGAACTACTCATCGTAAAGGTATTGCAACCAGATTTGTTATGTGCGTATTTTTTGTACTTGGCCTAAATTGCGGTCGCTCTTGTTAGGTTACGAAATTTCCGGCTATCTGCGATTTGTTTATACCAAAGACAAAGAAGACATGTTTCTTTATGTCTCTTCTTTGTCGCTATGTCCGATCACCACGTTATCATCCGACGCAATCGCCAGATTCGCGCCACAGTACTGTCTGTTGGCCTTTGCCTCCAGACGATCAGTCTGCCATCACCGCAACTTCTTTGTTGTACCGCTCTTTCGCGCTCTCACGATAACCCTCATTTGCTCTTACACAACACATGCGCCCATACAGAGCCGCTGAGGACGGGGAGGGATCGTCACGAGAGGGACCAACTTTCTGCTATGACTGTTTTAGCCAATTATTGACAAACCTCATTTGTATGCTAGGGAAGACGCGCCGACAGACCGAAATAAATGAAAGGGCCATCGGCAAACATATGAAGCGCATGCATTCGATTCGGTCACACTCGGTGGGCATGCATTGTGCGCGTGAAAGTAGCATGAATTAATTTGACGTAATTGGGAGAGAAAAGGAAGCGCCTAATTAGGATAATTGGTCCCGACTGGATGCAGCCTTTTACCGGTGCGTGCCCGCCACAGTGGTCAACGTACATGTGCTGATCAAAGGAAGAAGGATCAAAGCAACAGATCCGATGTTCCGACAGGCTGGACGAACGGTGCTCCTGATAGGCAAATTGCAAAGGTCGTCAACGCGCGCACATTATGGCTATTATTGACAGGTTGCCGACATGCTCTAATGGGCTCATAAAGGTGTTCATGAACTGGGGCGTACAGTTCGGCAAGTAAAAACAATAGTACGATTTGGAGAATAGGAACTACAAATCCAGTTTGCGGACCTCTCTGCTCGATAAATACTGCAGGATTTGTAGAGAACATGCTTGGACAAGTTTTTATCAAGCTCATCTTGTGGGAAAAAAACTAATTATTATTATAAATCCTACGTTGATGAAGTAGTTGCACTATGTAAAGACATGGAATTATGAAATTTTGTGCCGTGCTTTCTACAAGGAAAAACTGTAGTCGGCAAGTCCAAACGGATCTAATAAATGGCTTACGGAAAATCGGGCCCACTTGCAAGGAAATGGCGCGGAAATCTCGCAGACATCTTGCTCCTCATAAATAATTGAAACGATTTGGCATTTGCCAGATTGAGCCCTCCGAGTGAAACATTCCAAATGAAAAGTGCGCATAAGAGGCTCACGTTAACAATAGAGATTAGAGTGATTCCAGTGTCGACGTACGCGGAGTCTATTCGCAGTCTGCGAGCTGCAGATTACGCAAGCAATAAATGCACGTTTCCACAGAAGCCGCAATAACACATGTTTCATCGCGTACACGAACGCCGCAAATGATTCAGGTTTTCAATTATCGCCTATCATCACATATTCTCATTTGCACTCCTTGCAGCCGTCAGAATCACTTGTGTGAGCTCTGTCGGAAGCATCACTTTGCTTTTGCAAAACGCCTTCGTCCGCTGCAACCCACCGCGAAGCCCTGGACAACAGGGCAACAGCAACACTTCTCTCTCGCGCACCGGACTAATATGGTCGTCTCAACGACTATATCATATGGATTGCCACCAGCCAGACAATTGCGCAACTGTGGTGCTGAATGGCACCCTGGCGCGATTATGGATCGCGCATGCGCCATTAGAAGCATTTCGACTGTGAAATTGAAGTGCACCCTGATGCGTCGATGCGCGCCATGTGTCTACGCAAGAGTTAGGCATTATAGCTTGGGGCTATGATCTAGGATGTACATGATTAAAAATGTGGACATATCAGCCACAATGTATATGCCATATATTGAATTCGATCCTACGGAATCAAAAAATTTCATATCCTATTGAATGCATGTCCTTCCTGGGCATAGTGCACGATGGTTATTTTGTCCTTAGGCATTTCGATACCTGAGCGACAAAATATCGTACAGCGTGCCGTGATTCCGTGCAAATTCCATGTTAAGAAACAATTCTATCGTTGAAAGCAGTTTTATTAGTGGAAAGTTCTCTTGCTAACGTATGAGCATCCATCTCTCAGTGGCTAGAGAAAACAGCGGGAAACAGTTCATTTTTGAAGTGAGTCGGTTTCTGTTTAGAAACATTTCCGTCGTTGGAAAGATTTCTCTTGATGGAAATGATTCTTAGCGACCGATGATCACCGATATATCAAAGGAGTAAAACAGATTAGTTGACACGGGAGAAATCCGACCAAAAGTGGAAGCTCGTGTGTGATACCAACCAAGCATAGAAACTAGAATGCTCATTCTCGGCATTCCTTAACTGTTTGCGTATAAATTGCTTGGTTCTCAATTCGGAAGTGATTGATAGGTAGCGTTCCGCTTATCACTCACATGGCGACGTTTTCCGCGAAATTTCCAGCTACGTACCGTGGAAAGTTGCGAACAATGCGACCACAACCGGCGATAGAAGGGGAAAACAGTGAAAAATATTTAAAATGTGAGGCTTCAATTTGCACCCGGAAAACAACTACTAAGAGGCTATTTGAAAACGGTGCGTTGCATGCGATATGACCAAAACATGCTCAGATATTCCATTCTTCACTAAATGCGTTGCTCATAGGTATTATAAAAAGCAATACCATTGGAAAGCTTTACATTGGTTACCGTAACATAACGCGTGATATTCTAGTGACAAAGATGCAACTGCATTTGAAAGTTAAATAAATGCCGCAACACAAATATAATGAATTGGGGGCAATATGAGGATTTGCGTCAAAACAGGTAGTTCTGATAGCGGTCGCTGAGAGAGAGGAAATAGAATGAGGCGGCCCCCCTGGCGGTAAGCGGTGTGCGGCGGCGATCGGCCACTGACCGCTGAGCAGGAACAACTGGTGCTTCCAACCAGCCGCGGCGACTCCGCAAAGAGTTGACTCACTAGGTCGCGTTTTAGAAGACGTGCCACGAACAGGTTTATTTCCCGTATTAGCTTTCAAAGATCATCCATACACGCGTTGTCCAATAGTTGCGCGACCCCCACCGCCGCTCAAGTGGCGGGAGAGCCCTTTGGAAATGTCCAATGATTAGATAAGACGAATGGGCCATGCGAGAACCCTACGCCTATCGCTTGTCCTCTATTTTTTGCAACAGCCTGTCATCATCAATAAAAGAAGATGGTTAAGTGCGAACAACCGAGACGTAGTACGGGACAATATGACAACGGAGTGTTAAGATGACAGCGGCGAACAGAAGGATTTGCGCGAAATGAGAGCGACGTGAAGGAACCGCGGCTCCAACTGTCGCCGGCAAGGCGGCGATTCGTATAATTAAAACCATAGTCAACTTATTCCTTTCCAATGTTTCCTGCGCATGGGAACAAATCTCAAGGACTCAATAGTAACGTTGAGGTCACCCGTGGAAAGACGCTCAGATGTCTGCCGACATCCGGTCGGAATGAAGAGGAATGTAATTACCACACGGACAGCGAGGTGAAGGTGCAGCTGAAACAGGACCAATATTGCAAAAAAAAATGAATGCTTTTTGTGGATGTTGGTTGAATAACGTCAGGGAATTCAGTGAATTTTCTCTCTCGTTTACATAGGAGCGGCACTAAAGATTCTACATTCTCTAAACAACAAAAGTACTACTAACTTAGTGGTAATATAACATCGGATGTTAAATACACATGCTGCCAGTTCTAAAGAGAAGCGTTCAAGTAAGACAAAAAAGTAAACACCTCTCCATAAAAATTTCTCCTGGCATTAACTGATCAAATATTTGGCAAAAACATTTACTGGAAAGAACGTTTCGAAAGTACATATATTTCCTTCAAACTGCATTTTTCGACTGTTCTCTTTTGAAAGAAAGTCTTATAATAACTGCCTAATATTTAAAATGATCACCATTAAAATTATTATTGACAATAGTGTTATTGAGAATACTGAATAATTTTTGAATGCTTATGATTTCAATTTCTCGTTGCCATACAGGAAAATCCATACAGGAAATACTGAAAGAATATTAGCGGTTTCTGTGCCTTTTATTTCGTTTTCAGTACCGTCTGTCAGCAATTCAGGCAACGGTATGACTGTTTAATTCTGCCTCTCACTCTACGATGGTGAAGCCGCTATCACATTTGGTATTACATTCCCGTTAGCTGTCTCTATCGAATGCAAATCTTCCCTCATTTAATGAGAGATCCCGTTCCTGAGCCACCGCTTTTCTTGGACCATATCTTATGATGGTACTTGTGGTGACATTTTCAAGGTTTTAAATTTTCACTGAAGGTCAGTAACTCCGCTGGGCTCCCGCCACGCGCAGCCTCACCAGAGCAAACAACCGGTGAGTGCAACTGGCGGCGGGAACGCGAAGAAGACGACGCGTTTGATAACCCATCTCATTGTCTCTCTTTCACCCCATATGACCGTAGTGTGAACTATTGATTGCTAGCTTCTGCTAAAGAGGATTATCCATATGTTTAGAAATGTCCAGCAATGACAAGGGAACACCTTTACCCTGCCCTGTTTTCTATGAGGAGACCGGCTCGCCACTGTCCACAAAGCGCGATATGGTAATGCGACAAAAATGGACGAAGGCTTAACCTCCATGTTCAGCTCAGGAAAACACCTGCCCGGAACGCGGTAACCATGCCCAGGCTATCGAAGACGATGCCAGCGATTGGAAGACTTTGGTCTCGTCTTGACGAACTCAGAACTAGAAGGCCTCATTTTATCTGCTTTGCAGGACAGAAAGAGGACGGTACGCGCACAGAGGATGTTCCTTATTTAATGTCCGGTTTAGTTTTGGCCAACTCAAAAACCTACGACCCTGCCTCATCTGACACCTATTTTGATCAATGTTTCACCATTCAAGATAACCTAGGCGAAGGATCGTTTGGACAAGCCTTTTGTGTCCGCTCCAACGACGATCTTCATTTATACGCTGTAAAACGATCCATTGAGCCCTATCGGAGCTCCATCGACAGAGATCGAAAATTGAGGGAAGTGGAAAAGCACCAGACCGTAGGCGAGCATTCCAATCTTGTGCACTTCGTGCGCGCCTGGGAAGAACGAGGCCTCCTCTATATTCAGACGGAACTTTGCGAGAAAAGTCTGGAGCAGCTTGTGACAGATTTGCCATCGCTTTCATTTCCTGAAGACATTGTCTGGAAGTATTGCTACGATTTACTGCAGGTACGTCAAACCTTCGAAAATACACTCATCGTTATTTGTTCTAGGCAGTTGACTATCTTCATAGTCTCAACTTTATTCATGTCGACATTAAGCCGGCAAATATTTTCGTGACCAGTTCAGGGATTTGTAAACTGGGTGATTTCGGCTTGATGATGGATCTTTCAAAGGTAGCCTCTCCCTTCCTTTACACATTTCTGCAATCCGTGCGTTTAGGACAAAATATCAACCGCCGAAGAAGGAGACAGCAAATACTTGGCCATGGAGGTGCTGAATGGTCATCCGAACAAAGCCTCTGACATTTTCAGTGTTGGCATTACCATCCTGGAAGTTGCCTCCGGCATGTTTCTGCCAAGCTGTGGTGCCGGCTGGGAAATGCTCCGGAACAAACATATTCCACAAGAGTTTTGTAAAGGCCTTTCTCAGGACCTTATAGATCTGATATATCAAATGATGGATCCCGATCCCACAGCTCGACCGACCGCGAAGCAGTTGTTGAAACACCCTAGGTTTCAGCAGTTACAAAGAGAGCGACAGGTTTTCAAGCCGTTATGTTTTTTTCTGACATTAACGCGGTTTAGATCTCTCTTATCGGGCAATGCTGCTTCTGGCTCGGTTTTAGCATTTCCTACTTCATTCAGCTGCTACTAAGACCCGCTAAATTTATTAAGGCTATCATTAGATCATCAATGAAAAGAGGGAGACCGACGTTCAAGGACGAAGTTGCAAGTTTTCCTACCATCAGTGATTTCTAAAATGCATTGCATCTAATTTCAGGCAAAGCAAACAGATCTGAGTATTCGGAAAAGGCTATTCGCACATTCGGACTTATTCAATTTTTCGAATGTCAACTCTACAAGGTGCTCTTCTCGGAAAGGAGACCGGTCCCTGCCATCAGACTCTTCCAACACATCTTTCAATCCACTACATGAGTCCCCAATGAAATTCTTACATAGCGACTCATTTGAGCCATTTGGAACACCCAGGTCGGCTACTTCACACAAACGATGGTAAGAAAAAATCCATTTTTAATGTATTTTTTTTTCTATTCTAGGTCGGACGACTCCCTGAGTGGGAATGAAAATTCACCGATCAAGAAGGCGAAACGACGAAAAGCAGATGATATTTATTATGCTTCTAGTGATGACGAAGAGCCATACTTTGTCAGGTAAGTCTCAAAGTCGCTCTATCCATAAACATGTCTGCGTTTGTTTAAGGAATGTCATGACAGTGCCGGCAAGACCATCCACGAGGACCCGGTCTCGTACCGGAAGGAGACGTGTAGCAAAATTAGATTTCTCGAAGATTGAGGGATGAAAGAAAATTAAGTCATTGTTCGTACGGTATTGTATGTATTCTGTACTATTAAATTTCTATTCGTGGCACTTTGTTGACATTTTCCGCTTTGGGCCTTGTAAATTGGAATGATCTCCCCTGGACCCCATCTATATGTATCAGCGGAAGTGGATGTGGTCTAACGACGTTTATGACGCCCAATAAAATCACACCACAGCCGATATTCCAGTTGCACTTGATGGAGCGGAGCAACGCAGTGGGCACTGCTCTTTGAGGTAGACATGATCGGCTGGGTTCCCTTAATTTTTCTTATTTCCACTGCTATTACGAGTGAAGAAGTGGACAGGTCGAAGCGGTTGTAAGTGGAGTGATGGTTGCTATAGTGGTATACACATGTTTTCATGTTTTCCGGGGCCTTGCATTTCGCAGAAACTTTTTAGGGCTTTTGTGAAAAGAGGCATCGGAATTTGTACAAAGTTAGTTTCACTTGCAACAAAACATCTCAGCAGGGCATTTTGTGGGAAATAACAAATGTATTCTGTAATGACAGCGTAATATAAAATTTTAGCATCGCATCCTATCATCACGTCGGGAAGGAATGTCCCAAAGTCTGCTATAACCATCTAGTGCACACGGTGGCTCCCGTAGACATCACTGGACTAATCGAAGTCCGCATTGCAAGAAAGCGTCGTGGCCGTTTTCGACGGCATTACTCTAGTGACTTGGAAGCTTTTCAGCACACTTGTTGGTAAGCAAATTTCGGCAACATTGATTAACTCTGAAATCCCAGGACCTACCGTCAATACACGAGTAAATGTCTCACTTCTTGCCGTCTCTCTCCGGGAAAGGCCTGGTTCCAGGACGTATTCTTTAACATCTTGGACAACTACTGCTTGACTTATTATGATCGTAGGCACATATTGTAACAAGCGGAAGCAATCAAGAATTACTCTAGATGTGCTCTCGAATTGGAAATGTTTCCAAAAAATCAAGAAATTTTATTCCATCTGCGAGAAGGAATGCGATCAATCATGCGAGTGAGTTATCTTTTCCTTGTTGACAGCACACAAATTTAAAAATTAATTTACTTTTAAGAAAATGTGCGAACTGTGTGTATATAAACCGGCAATTAATGTGGCACGATGAAAAACTTGACCCCATCTGACATCGGTCCGAGACTGTTTGAATTCCAAAACATTTGATCATCGGAAGTGCTGAGAATGCGTTGTAAACATGTGGAGCAACAATTTGAAGTTTAACAAGAAAAACGACTTCCCGGTTTAACAAGATAATGACGGCTCGCGCCAACTCCAATTAAAGAGGGCCCGCCTACCAAAGTTCATCCAGGAAAAAATGATACAAGAAAAGTATATTTAAACTAATTTGCATTCCCGCCGGAAATACTAAAAAGGCGGAACAGTTGAAACCGTAACCACTGAACAAAACTACACTCTGAAGGTAGCATACAACACATACTACAATATGTATGCATAATGCATCTGCGTGCGCAACAAACAGTTCAATATGTTCAGGAACGTTTTTTAAGCTGTTATAAATAATATTAATTTTGACTATGCAACGTCTTTGAACTATTCTCTGCTCTGATACACCCTTGATTTCAGTCCAACCTGCGTCCTTGAATGTCACCGTCCCATCATTAGTCGCTACTGCCGACATGACGATCCAATCCCCTTGCTACGTAAAATACTTCAAAATGTTCACGAAAAAGTCGCCTATCAAGTGAAGAAGAACAGTATCAAAGTTAAGTGTCCCTACGAGGTGGTGGAATACGTCAGGGGTTGACATTTTTTATTTCAATTGCCTTATATAAGCATATTTTGTACAAACAAAAATCGAGCACTTCGACTAATGCTGAAATATACAGATTTTCACTTTCAATATACTACATGCGAAAATGGATTCACTCCAGGGTATGGTGATGGTTTCTCGTTAACTTCGTGCACCAGGTTGATGATTACCTTCTCAGCCAACTCACCAAATAGAGTTGCTTCCGATTTAGTGAGCAGACTTCCTTTGTAGCTGAGTCTTCCTGCGTGTAACTTGTCCGCCCGCTTGAACAGTTCCTCGGACAGAATATGAGCTCCTTCGAGGGTGTCTGTTGAAACCTCGACGCCTTTATAGACACGAGGGACTCGGCGGGTAAATGTGTCGACGAAGCGAGCCAACTCTTTTTTGTCCAGGAAGCGATCGTTGTTGGCATCGGCTTTCTTAAAAATATAATCAAATTATTACGATAAATATCCGAGAAAGACTAGCGGTAGCGGTAGTGGTAAAACGTATTTTATTGCACAACTCCGAAACAACTACAGATATGCATACCTCCTCATTCCGCTTATCAATAGTTTTATTTTTATACAGCTTACCTGGAAGAGCACATGCAGTTCTCGTCTAGCGTATGGATCGACTTTCACTGCTGAAGTTAGAAAAGATGTAGCAATGAGCAGGAATAGCGTGACAATCATGTCGACTTGACCTAAAGCAGCCGTTTAGGTACGACCTATGTGATCACGTATAAGCGCTTTTTCGTCAATGTCACCGACCCGCCTGCGCAATGTAAAGAAGCTTGCAAACAGGCTAACAACCAGTTCCGAAGCTAGAATTGAAACACCGGGTGGAGTCAGAGGGCCCATGAAGAACCGGATTTGGGGGTTTTCGTAGCTTCCAAATACAACTTTTCAATGCACTTTGTAGTAATAATAAGTTCCCTTTGTGATTCTTGTCTCCTGTTAATGGTGAGACGATAGTGTTGTAATCGCTGGTCGATACCATAAGAGCACTGTACCATTTTGTTGTGTTAGACTTTTGGTAAAAGCTCACGTTTAGTGAAAAGGCTCATGTGAACTTTTCAATGATTAATGGGTAAGATCGGAGATGTCAGCCTAATATCAGGTTCGAATTCGAATTGCCACCTTCCTTGATGGATAGTAAAAAAAATACGAACGCTAAACTTCATCATCAATTCACAAATTTTACAACATATGAAGAGTATTCAATTTGGACGACCACAATCTTGCTGGCAAGTCCCTGTGAATTGAGTGAAATATTTCGACAGATAGAAACCACCTACCTACGTTCATGAATAACAATCAGCCGATAACTTCTTCGGCAGTGTTAATCCAGAAATGATAGCGATGACATGCAATATCTATAAAAGCATTCTTTCGATACGCAGATAGCCAATGTGTGGCAAAGGGTTAAAACCAACAAGTAATATTTCTAACAGTGTTCCTTGGACAATGTTTCTTTGAAATTTCCAAATGATAAAACCAAAATGAAACATTTCTTAACTACAATGGAAATGTTTCTCTGATCGAACATATGACGGCTAATGTCTAACAGAAGATTAAAATCGTTGTGAAATATTTCCGCCGATAATATCTTCTGGCAGTAAAACGTTCTCTTCTGGTAATGTTTCTCAAGAAACTGATGAAATCTGTGTAGAACATGGAACCTCTTCTTACAGCAGATGGCGATCGGGTTTTTCATTTCCCACGTTTTCCAGCATCATAGCCTGTCACGGTGGTTTAAAACGGAATTCCCTCTCTCTTCTCATTTTGTCTTGTTCCTATGTGCAGTTCATGAGGCTTGTGTAATGTATTTTGAATCTTAAAAGTGTAGAAAATTTGGCTAGATTCTGTGCAATGACATGCCATTAATAAATGGGGCCGGTTTTCCACGCGCTGTCTTGCTAGTTATATTCTTTACAACATGGTACACAGTAGTTGAGAGTTACAGCATGTATACTTTGCTTACACATACTATACCTATTTGTGGCAGTGCTGTATTTGGTACACATATGTTGAGTCCAAACTGTTGCGCACAAAGATGAGATATGGAGTGTTTATCTTATCAACGCGTGTTTGCCGCGCCCTTTCATGGGAACATAAGGCTACAGAATGCCTGGACGTTGAGAACAGTGCAGTGATCGCTTTGTGTCGCGGAACCGGAGAGCGTAGTCACTCCGAGCACCACATCAGTGCGTTTTATCAGTGCGCACGCGATCACTGCGCGGGCGGCAGTGTCCGGCGGTCTTAACGTCTTGACCGTCCCATCGTCGGCACCCACGCGTACTTCTGCTCCGAGTGCTAAAGCACTGCATGATGACATAACATTGAGAACACACTAGATACAAACATCGTGCGATCAACGTTAACAACGTCTGACCAGTGGCACTACAACCACAGGCAGTTTAAAAATATGCATCTTTTGGTTATACCTTTTATCTACCCTACAATAGGGATTTGATTCAGTCCCAGACATAATTACCAAATTTCCGAATTTTTAAAGTAACTTTCTCTGTTACATTAAAAGCATAAAGCACTCGAAATGCACCGGATCCATTTATAAACATCACTAATTGGTGTAATTTTTGATTCTTTAGATTCTTTTGCAATATTAGAGATTATTGCCCGCAACATCATGGAATTCAGTCGAAAATCGATTGGGATCACACAGGGGTTGTGTCCACAATGGGTCATCATTGCTGACGCGGGCGGCATGGGGGAAATCCCGCATGTGGGAAATCCTATGACCTTTCTCACGAGGGTATTGCATACTGCATGTCGATCCTTTCCGGAAGTAGACAACGAATGTCCAGTCATTACATACAGTGGACAGTATGACTGTTACAGTCGGACGAGGTAAGCACAAATCATCGTACACTCATCGGACAACGATATCAGTGAATGTTCTATGGACGACAAATCGAAAAATCAGTCTGTGAGGTCCTTAATCAGATGGGCCTACCGCCGTCGTTGATTCATTAAGTGCCTACCCCCTACGTGTTGCATGCTTTCTATGCATAACTTTTGTGTAAATAGTTCATTCATTTTATTTATTTTCTAACAAAAACTTGCTACTTTTTATCTGCTCCTTTTTGTTTTCTTTGGCACTATTTGTTTGTGTTTTTCTGTTTTGGCGACTCATTTTTTATAATTGTGGGCTGAAAAGGATGGCTATTTTCTCATGTTGGTCTCTACTTTATAATTCCACGACTTTTGTCAGTAAAATGCGGCTTTCGGTTTACTTAATGATTGTCGCCGGAAGGGCATCCCCACCCGGTAGGCCTACAATCCGTTGTCATGTGGCGGGGAAAGCCTATTCATTCGCGTACGTCACATGACCTGTTGTTGGCGATAAGAGAGATAGATGTCCACTTGGTCCCGCCCCTACTAGCTTCATATGCATATTCTTCGGCTCTTCAGCAGTCCAATTACTGGTTCGCATCGGGAACGGTCAACCTTCCAGGAGTTCTCGCAGGTCTCTACTACTCCATCGAGACTGAACTAGTATGACTCCTTTTTTTGATAACGGAGACATCGTCATCTACGGTAGCAATAAATCCGACAAGTGTCTCGTGTGCGGTGACGGTAAGGTGGGACGTCATTACAACGCCGTTTCCTGCAACGGCTGCAAAGGTACGCAGTCGAGGGGATTGAACTGAGCATCACTGGAATTATAGGATTTTTCCGCCGAAGCATCTGGGAAAAGCGAACCTATACCTGCCGAGATCAGAACAACTGCGAAATCGTCCAATGTGAGAAGTGGAAAATATTACTAAACTTATCTCATGTCTTTAGCCTACCGTAATCGTTGTCGAAAGTGCCGACTCGACAAGTGTCTAAAAGTAGGAATGGACCCACGTGGTAAGTTTCAACTCTGAGTGCACCATTTTCCTGTTTAGCTGTGCAAAGCGAACGAGAGAAGCGCACGATGAGAGAAGCGCTTAGTCGTAGTGCCTCTGTAGAGCGCGATTTGCCATCCGTGTTGGACATGAACCCCGCTTCGCCTGAGGACGGCAAGGACACAATCGACATTGAGCAGTTCTATATGGACGCCTGGCGTAATCCGTCTCTGGTCACCCAAGTGCGATCAGTAAGAGATACGGAATAGCGATGGTGAAGAGTACATATGTTGCAGGTCATTTGGGACCGATTCGCCATGCCCCTGCTGAATCGTGAAGTTGATCAAGTGTTCGCACTGCTTTACATTAAAAATCGCCATTTCTTCGTCAATGCTCCATTTACAAAAGATTTGCAAGAGTGCGATCAGGTACGACTTGTCCTCGAATCCATTTCATTTTTCGTTTCAATTTAAAGTATATCATGTTAGCTAATACCTGGAAATTTAGATGAAACTGTTCCGATTGAACTTCCCCGCTACAATTTGGTTGTCACTAGCGTACCACACTTTTGTTTTCGGAACCAACGATCTGTTGTTTCCAAATGCAAGGACCTACAGGGTACGCTCCGATAGCGAATGTGATATGTTCTTCGAGAAAGCATGGAACATAGCGCAGAATTCTCTTGTGCAGAAAATGCATGATTTAAATCTCAACATCGACGAATACTGCTCGCTGAAAAAGATGGTGTTTCTCATTAAGACTGGCGATTTGGAGCAGAAAATCGACGAACACCGCCAGGAACTCGGATCCGTGCTCATGCAAAGTCTACTCGGAAAGTTCCACCTGAAGCAAGCTTCTGCCCGATTCACCGCCCTCATGCTTCTCCTGACGCATCTTACGGTATGATAGCAGCATATATGGGTTACGTTCAACCAGATCATTTCAGAGGGTGGCCGCAGCGGCCGAAGAAGGTGCTTGCATGGCGAATCTCTTTGGAGGTGGAAGCGTTTCTAAGCTTATGTTTTACCTGCACAATGTTGCTTAGTTTCTTCGTTTACAAACTTGGTATGTTCTGCACTGTTGTTAATGTTGTTGTACATTTGTAAATAGTCTAATAATAAAAACGTTGAAGTGCACATGATACTACCACGTCAAATTGTATGCGTGAGCCCAATTGTATGCGTAGTGAGGTAGTTACTGTATAAACAGAGCCGAACGTTCGTGACGACCGCTGAAAGTTATGATCGCTGTACGTGCAAGTTGCTATCCAAACAGTGTGGCGTTATCATAGGACCGGAGACGCAGTGACCACAGCATGAATGACTATCTGATAAGCAAATAGAACCGTCTGCCAAAAGAAGTGTAAGATCTGCATCTGCGCGACTATTACAAAAAAATGTGGAGGTGAAGAATGAATAAAGCTGGGTCTAACGTGTCGCTTAACTTTGTGAACACATAATCGCCTTATAGTTCCTTGATGAATTCGACTTAAATTTTAAGAGCTGGAAACTCTTTTTCTGACATTATCCTTTATCGTATTTCCTGTCTGGATTGAAACATAAGAATACCAGCTATCAAGATTTATTACGCTGACGGAGATTATGTTTGACATGACCGTGGTCGAAAGGCTAAGGCAGTGAAAAACTTGATTGGAAGTGACTGGCGGCAAGTAGCGAAGATAGGACTCATGAGGTATCTAGTAGTGGTCAGCGACGACATTCTCGTAATGCACGGGCTTGGCGACGTGCGGAGCGAGAGGGACGTCGTAGCCACCCTTGCTAGCCGGATGCGGAGCTGGCTCGGGCTTGTACACCGGAGGAGCTGGGCGGTATACGGAGCCAGGGCTAGGAACGGGGTTGGGATGGTACGGTGCTGGAGCGGGGGCCGGAACTGGAGCAGGAGCAGGTTCATAAGTTTGAGGAGCGGGCTGAGGTGCAGGCTGAGGCTGGTACGGAGAAGGCTGCGCGGGACTAGGTTCAACCACGACTGGTGAAGGAGCGGGGTGATATGTCTGAGGAGCCGGCTCAGGAATAGGTTCGGGAGCAGGTTGAAGAACAGGTTGAGGGGCAGGCCGGGGCTGGTAGGTCTGTGGAGCAGGTTGAGGAGCAGGAATGGGTTCGGGGGCTGGCTGCACGACTTGAGGAGGAGCAGTGGCATATCCCGATCCCTGAAACTGGTAGATTAGAAATGAACTCCGACTCTTCTGGTACCTGAATGTATCCGCCGGAGCTGGGCGGAGCTCCACCGCGGCTGTATCCACCAGACTGTTGTCCCTGGCCATAGCTGCCTCCTGTCTGGCGACCTCCTTGAGCATATCCACCGCTTTGCTGGCCCTGGCCGTATCCTCCAGAACCTCCTTGCAATCCCTGTCCGTACACTCCTGCTCCAGCTCGTTGGCCTTGACCGTAACCTCCAGCACCCCCTTGTGTTCCCTGACCGTATCCCCCAGCACCTCCTTGTTGTCCTTGGCTATATCCACCAGTTCCACCTTGCGGTCCTTGACCGTATCCTCCAGATTGCTGTCCACCCTGACCGTAGCTACCTCCAGTCTGCGACGAAGCGTAGCTTCCACTGCGAGCTTGGCTATATCCTCCGGACTGTTGGCCTCCATGGGCATACCCTCCGGACTGTTGACCACTTTGGTGGTATCCTCCAGTCTGCTGGTTAGCGTAACCTCCCTGGCCATACGACGGCTGAGGCTGTGGAATCTGGACCGTGAGCTGCTGGTACTGCTGTTGCGGAGGTAGAGGGTGAGCATAACCGCCACTGGGCTGCTGCCCATAGCCACCGGAAACACCCTGGGGCAACTATACGATTATTCGACAACCGGCAACCACTCACTTGACTTCCGTAATTACCGGATTGAGGAGGAGCAACAGCATAGCCCTGCTGTTGTCCTTGTTGTTGGTAGCCCTGGACGGGGTTGGTTCGAACAGGACCAGGTTGATACGAGCCCTAAAAACAACAATACAGACCTTGATGGAAAAGCACATTAGCTTACTCCGGCTCGAGCGTATCCTGTCTGGTATTGAGCGAGCACGCTCGAGACTAAAGCGAGGAGTACCACCGCACGCATTGTGCCGTAACTGTTCTGAAACACCACACCAAGTCGACCGTCCGAAACGGGGGTTAAATAGTCACGCAAGCGAGTGGGAAACCGCCCTTGAGGAGGCCGAAAAAAACGGCATAACTGCATTTGTAAAGTTGTAGGAGGCGCATGCGCCGCAGCCGGTAAACGCCTCCTAAGCCTAATGCAGGAGAGAACTTGCTTTATGTTGATTCTGTGTAGCGCCATGAGCGGGAGGCAATCGCATAGAAAAAAGGCGCGTGGATTCATTGCCATGACACATGACCTTTTGGAGGAGTCACTGTGCAACCAGCCCTCATCGGTATGGTACATCGCTGTTGCATGAGGAAAATGCGTTTAACGAAATAGGCTGCTCTGTTTACACATGTGAATACAAGACGAAAACCACGAAAACCAAAGTAAAATGAGGAGGCTACAATAGCGTTCAAAAGCGCTATTATCAAGTTACTTTCACTAGTGACAATTTATTTGATTATAAATTTGCAGAAAGCACGTTTCATAAAGATAAAATCTGGCAGTCTGACAGCTGCTAAAAATTTTCGATAAACGACAATTCCAAACTGCTTGTTTTAGTTTGAGAACGACACTTCCACATATTTTGTTTGGGATAATATATTCTTTAAATTCTACTTATACTCTATCAGTATGACATTTTTTCCAGAACATCTACTTCTGTAATATGAGAATACTAGACGGCAGAGCTGAATACAGTGAACAGATCTACCGGTAAGAACTGACTCCTTCTGTGCACCTTTATACAGCTACACCTCTATGTAGATCCGCACTGCATTACGGCTGGTAGATCACCTGCTGGCCGCATAAACATCAAAGTTGTTTGTTACATTTAAATCCAGCACTATCTGGTTTTTGCGGCGCAATTCGCGCGCCTTAAGGCATCAGACAACACATGCCCCTGACGCGCCTTAGATACACTCCACGGCATAGGATTAATATATAGGATTAATGCTCTTCTGTGGACTTAATGCCAACAACTTAGTTGTGCGATTAATTTACCGCCCAGACGTTTGGCAGAGGTTGCCGCAAATTTTCAAAGGTCAAGATTGTTAATTAGGAAATTGATTTCAAAGCAATGTTCTGGCTGCCGACCAACTCTATTAGCCTTAATTCCTTGTTTTTACACATGGGAAAATTTTCAGCATTTTCCAAGTAACAAACCATTATTATTCTTAAAAGGTTCCACGTAATGTTAACAAAATACGAGGTGTATTTGTGAGGTGTATTGCATCGGTTACATTTCGGAATACTTATGTAAAACGATATTGGTTATTAGGAAGATTAACTTGGACCGATGTCTCGAATTTCTAGTGACGTTTTCTTTTTGCCACAATTCACCCATTGATTGGGCATCACGTAGTGCTTATTAAACGGACATTTTTATAATTGAACTTTCTTCCGCGTGCACAACAAACTCATATTTTTATTTTTGCGTTTTTCATGTGCGCAGACGTCGAACAGGTCTACGAATATACGTTAGCGTAATTGTCTCCGTTCCACTTTATTTGGAGCCGCGTTTTCTCGGAGTTTTCGCTGACGATAAGATCATTTACTCTCCCATGGCGCTCTACAAGTACATCAACTAATCATGGCTTTGATTGAAGAATGTCAATGTATTTGTATTGTGATTCGATCAAAACTCAGGTTCTCCGAAACACATGGGCATTAATGCTTCTGTTTGGCGCAAGTAGTTTGATTGTTTGTTGACCGCCCAGCAAACAACAATTTCACTACAGCTCATGACCGTACGAAAACATCAAACTGACAATAACGCTCACAACAAGAGGCAAAGCGAAGAAATGAATCCGGTTTGCACCGTCGTATTTAGCATCTGTTTACCGCTTTCGCGAAAATCGCTCGAACCCATTGGAATTGTATGAGCAGGCGAAGGGACGAACAAAGAGGAAAGAGGCCAGCGTGAGGACACTCAACGTGTGACTCAGTCGGAATGCATGGACACTGGAAAGTTTGAAGTGCGAGGCCGGAAATATTGGCTTTTCAGAAATTTTGTGTCCGGCGAACTAAAGTGCTCTCTAGGGACAACAAAAGCAGAGCTCTTTCTTCGGTGTTCCAAGCAGAACGCGCTTCGGGCTGCCTCTCGGCATGTGCTCTTTTTTGCATCAAATTGAACTTGTTTATCAGTCCACAGTGGAAGCCGCAAAGTCGCAGGAGACAAGTGACCTTGCGGACGTGATCGCAAGAAAGGAAAACCCATTTGAACCGGAGTCATGCGCTGCACACTTCAAACTGTGACGTCGCACGACGATGAAAAATCATAAACAGAAATTGGTGGGTATTTACGTTGACCCAAGTGATTCATGTTATTTATGTTTTAAGCAATTCTATAGATTTCGGACCACAAGGCTGGCGGACGTGCGAGCTAAATCAAGCACGTTTACATTTCTGAAAATAAATTAAAAAGATTGAAAAATCAAGAGATAGAAAATCAGAAGAAAGCTATCGAACTTACATATGCCCAGAAAGTCATGGTGTACATTTTTTCTAGACATGTATAATTAATTGAGAGACAAAGAATTTCGTCCATGTGAATTGTTAATTTGGCTTACCTTCGTACCTTTATTGGTAGATCGCTGAACCGAGAAACCAAAACAACACAGGTTTTCGAAACACATTAAGAAGCGATGCATTCAGTGAACGCCTTAATCAGAGATGTTCGAGGTCATTACCAAATTGTTGAATGCCAATGGCATAGTGACGAGTGAATGCCCTTGAGAGACAGAAAGCTGGATTTTGGGATTTCGAAATTTGTACTGTGCCTAGACCACTCGATCAGTGCTTCGCCTTCTTAGCTTTTAATTCTCCCATTTTTCACTGTTACCTTAACCCATTTGAACCGGCGTGACGCTTGTACTGCAGTGCCAAAAAAAATGTCAGGTTCTGCTTTACTCATCCGGAATACATTGATTATTAAACTTAAATGTCTCCTCCCGAAATTTCCTTTTTTTCCACTTTCATCTCGCTTTGTGGAAGAAACATTACAGCTACAACCGTTAAGTTTATTTCACATTCTGCTGAGATGTTTCTCTGGAAACCCGCAAGTTTGCTTCACCTGCGGTTAAAAGAATGAAATATTTCACAACTTGCTGAGATCTTTCTCCGGAAACCCGCAATTTGATTTCGCCTGCGGTTAAAAGCAAGAAATATTTCACAATCTGCTGAGATGTTTCTCTGGAAACCCGCGAGTTTTTTTCACCTGCGGTCACAAGAAAGATGACCCTTATCACTTCAGAGAAATGTTTTTTAAGAAACAATCATATTTGTTTCGTATTCGGCTTGAACGAAGAATATTTCACCGATACCCATGAAATTGAGCGGAATCAAAGACCTATTTCGCATGGTGGGACGATTTGCACAGGTTATACTACAGATAGCTTTTATTTTATTTGAGAATTTTATTATTTTATGTAATTTATACATTTTAGAGTTCATGTGAAACAATACAATAATATACGTTTTCCGAAAATTGGTGGCTTTCAGATGTAAGGGTTGAAATATGTTTGTTCCGATCGTATTTGATGGCATGAATTGGTTTAATAAAATAAGTAAAATATTGCAACAATATACAGCAACCCGTAAGCTTAACTATTATGTCACTCGTTTCTTCTGTTAGACTTAGATGTCCTCTCCAATGTTTCACGGCCACGTAGAGTACGTCTTTATTCTTGGATGCGTCAATTTGTCACAATGAAATCTACGAACGTCAATTTTGTAGGCAATCCTGTAATTAGTATTTCTTTTAGGATCATTAAGCAATCACTTACGTTGAATTTGTGTCCGGAATCATCTGGATATTGGAAATAATGTCGAATGCGATGATGTCTTCTCCGAACTTATCCGTTATTTCCTCTCCCTCAAAATACTCTCCGGGCCGAATGGTGACCTCCTGGTAGATACTCTCCGAGTGCGCTGCAAAAAACTCAAATTCGCAGCATTGTACGTAAAGCCTAAATGGTTTTGCTTGTCCATATGATGGAAGACGGATACCTACGGTTGGTGCAATCCTAGCCCTTTATCAAAGCCGCCAACCCAAGTGGAATTGCTGTCGCATGATGAGCGTATTGCTCGTTCGTCGCAATCCTGAATAGGTAAAAATTACTGAACGACTATCAAAAAAGCACAGCTAACACAAGGCCGTTTCAAAGCTTCAATAGGATTATGCATTACAGTACATATGGAATCATGTCTTGGCAACCAGTTCTCAAGTTTAATCCCTTTAGAGGTAATCGTGTTAGACTTGGTTGAAATTGTGGAAACTCGAGGATTCTCCGATCGAACGAGTTTTTATAATGCGAGTCAGGTGTTCAACTTCAATCAAAGCGATCTACCTTGATCCTTGATAAGCAACTACTATATCAATCAATAGCCAATACACGCAAATTTTGCAATCTATGGTTTATTTTTGTTCTTGTAAGAAGGAAAATACCAGTAATAATTCCAAGTAGACTTCTTATTTTTAAATCAGATCTCAATATGCTTTCATGAATAAAATTCTGTTTATTTTCAGTAACAGAAAAATTACTTACCGCGTAAAATTTATCGAAACAGTTCGGTCTGGAACATAGCAATGCCGGCTGTCCGTTCCGATAAATCTCCAATCCGTAGGGGATTTTGTTGTTTCCGCAGAAATGCGCCTTAATGTCGTTCACGAGGACGATCGCCACCAACGCGAAGAGCAGCATCGCCTCACTCTGTCTACAAAAACGCTTGCAATTGGAAACAAATAGAAGAGTCAGCGCTCGCGAGACTCGTTCCCATATAAGAGCACATTTATGGCAGTAAACTGTATGCGACTACGAAAACAGATACCAATTCAGTGTCAAACATTATTATCGATCTGGATATGCATGCATAAGCAGCAGCCGTTTTCCCATTTGTACCAAAAACCAGCGATTTGATGCGCTTTGCGAGAAGGCAGAACGAGGAACACGACGATGATGGCATTCAAGGTCGCGTGAGTCGTCCAACGGCTGTTCTTCCAACGATCGGTTTCGCCCTCGTGGACTACCGGAAGTAAATGTTCCTGACAAAAAAGTACAGAGCGCTTTACACAGGTCAACGTAAATGCAGCTCAATCAACAAATCGCCTAAGTGGAACATGCACAACGCAGAAGATAATGACCTAGCGGTTCACACACAATGCTGGCGACGGTGGCATTGGTGCACCGGAGGTTTTCACCGACAGTTACCCGCTATTGCGTGTTGTACAATGGCCTCAATCGATGATAACAACACTGCCGGTCGCGGAGTGTGTTCGCTGGCCTGATTACTGCCGGCTAGACGAATATAATCAATATTGGCCCAGGGAATATTGACCAAACAATTAGTGAAATCATATTGGTAACAGTCGTTTATTCAGTGGTAATCCTATCACGTTTTGAATCACATGACGTAGACGGTACATTTTTGCCAATAGTCAAATAAACAAACCGAAGCGAAGCAATTCGCGTAAAATACAACAATGGGAAACTCCAATCACGATAACAGCATGCTATTTATTTTATGAGTTACGGTTGTCCACGTTGTCCGTGTGATTTGAAAAATTGTACCGGTATAAGAGGCCAAACAACTACTAATGTAGTAACTACTGATTTGTCCGAAATGCCGGAAGTGATGGCTACTCATATGGCTACATATATTGTAGCTGCTCCTTGGTCTTCCATCCTCATGAGTCATAAATACTGATTGTGTTTATGGAAGATGGGTCAGAGCTACGCTATACAAAAAGTAGTTACAAAATAGAACAAAAACAAAAGTTTTCTTAGGGAAGAGGGAAGACCATTTTTTATCTGACTTATTTACCTCTTGATGTCGAAGAATGTAATCGACATTGGCCCGAGGAATATCCATCGCGACATGGAAAGATGGATGGGTGATGGAAGTTTAATGGAAACTTTGACTCCCCCGAGCGAGTTTAGCGATCAAAAACACCAAAGGGCGCAACAACAAATACCAATGCCATAAATACGTTATTCTATAGAATAAGTGGTGGTCAGCAAATGCGGTTTCGCGGAATTCCTCTACTTTGACAAACACAGTACTTTAACTGCCCTTCGCTACAAAATCCACTGATGATCGGAAAACACACCATAAATTGTCAATGTGTACCAGTGGCACCGTTGAGTAAACGCCAAAGTAACAGTTGCATTTCTAAAAAACGAGACGGGGCGTTAACATGAAGGATTGTCTTTGCTGTCATTACGATTTTCTAGTGAAACGAAAGGGGATGACAATCACACATTTATAAAATAATATGCATATTCAATACGACTTAATTTAAATACACAGACGATGAGAAGATGCACTACTTCAGTTATACAATATATCAATGAATGACTCCGCAGTGTCTTAAATAAAATAAAAAATGGTGAAACGGACAGATGTTGCACCACCCCAGTGGTCGATTTAGTGAATGTCGGTTTTCCTTCTATTTCAACGATGCCGACAGACACAAAAACGATACCACGAGAAAAGATAATAGAGCGACCATCAACAGGAAATATTAAGAGAATGAAACAAGAAAACAGAAGAAATTCGCACCGGCCATCGCTCTCCGAGCGGACATAACCGACTTCCCGCGCAGAAACAAACTCGTTTTCATTCTTTAGATTAAGCTTCCCGATTTCCAGCAGTGATCAAATCATAAAATCAAGTCGCTGCGATTTGCTTCCAGGTAAGAAGCGCATACCGCACACTTCCAGGAGAAGAACATCTTTCGTTAACTAAGACAGAGGATAGGAAACGTCTGCCAGAAACGTCTCACCTTAGCAAGAGTGACCATTTTCGCTATCTTTTACCGCGAGTGGAACCGCCCGTCGTAAAAAGTGGCGATAAAATATGATGACTAATAAATTGTTCGGAAAATGAAAGAGAAGACTCTTTAAATGAAACATCCTCGATTCTGTGATTTTGCAGGTGTGAGCCAACAATATAATGGAAAGCTCGGCATGAGTTTAAGCACAATACGCGGAAACAGTCCTCTGTTTCTGAAGAAAAAAAATGGAGTCAATGCGCCGGCTGAATATTGATGACCACTAAATTGGGTTAAATTGACAGTTTGTGGTATTTGCTCTGACAAAGTGACAGTTGATCTTACAGTATAATCGAAAAAATTGAAAATCGTTACTTAAAGCAATGAAATTTTTTCACTGGTTCTGTCCAGTAGAAAATATTTGTTCAAAACCAAAGTGAACAAAGTTTATAGGAAATACTACAATGATCAAACAAAGCGTCATAGGAAATTGGGGGACCAAAGTATCCATTTAATTAATCCAAACCTAATATACATGACAATCACACGTATGGAAAAAGAAAGCAACATTTAATACAAGCAAACAATTTTTAAAATGTTTATCACAGTTTAAATCTTTTTAGACAACCACATGTTGCAGTCGTGCACAATGTGCAGTTCACCGAAAAAGTGCACTTCCACAAAAAGACTTCCTCTCCGCTGACCTTGAAAAACTCTCATCTCACCGTATATTATCAGACTACTCCGAACTGCAAACAAGTTTTCATTTGTTGCAGTTAATAAAGGTTAATTTTCCTCCAGGTCTATGTTGTGGAGCATACGTGAAAACGGAAATTGGAAATAATGGTCAATGCGACATGTGTGGAGCATGAATTTTGTTTTTTCGATTAAAGACAAGCGTCTTATTACATTGTTAAATAACTCAGCAGCTTTCCTCACGTCGGCATTATGTGAGCATACGAGTTCTCTGGCTTTATCAACGAGTACAACGATTTTCAATCGCGGCATATATATGATGAGTTTTGAGATAATCATCCAGTAAAAGTTGAAACCAGGTAAAACTTTGTGAAACATAGCAACGGCCACGGCATATCGGAATTCTAAATTTCGGACATTTTCACCTTTGAAAACATCACACCAACACATACATAAAAGCCAGGGCACAATAAGTCCACTTTTAGGATATACGGCAATTCACACCCACTAGAATAGAACGTTGACAAATCAGGAGCGCATCGCAAAATTCAGCGTGTTCTCTTGCTTTTAAGGAAACCAATGGGGAGTTCGCCCAACTCTTCGCTTTGATCTTCTACAACTTGCAACCTGTGCGCATTTCACACATACACTCCCTGGAAGCGGAATAGCTGTAATAAAAAGTAGAGAAAGTGGGTCATCGTCATAAACAACTGCGCCACTCTTCACACCAATCCGCCACGCTCATTTCCCGTTCAGTACGGTCCTCCATTCTCACGTCCATTTGAGTTTTGTCAGTTCGACAGCCCATTACATAAAAAGTGACCATACCACGATAAAAACACCATCATTCACTGTCGCCTCCCGTTACGGTCATTTGTGTAGTGTGTCTATCGAAGGGTTCACAGAGCATCCCACCAAACAGGAGTGTCGATGGATACAAAATAATTCCAGCGGACTAAATGATAATGACAGCTTTCCACATTATGCAGAAAATCCGTATTTACACTTAATGTTTTCCTGCATCATGCGCAGCAGAAGAATCTGCTGAGAGAACTGAACATTTTTTGATCCGGCACATTTGTAGTGACTGAGTCCCCTCTTTCTTACGTTATACATTTCACATTTCTCAGCAGAATTTGATGTTTTATTTCCAATGTAAATTAAAAAAGCATGTAAATTTAACGTTTTTCTATATTTTTATTCTCTAAAGCATATTTTCCAGTGCTCGTCATCCCTTGGAAATAAAAGGCTTACAAGTGGAAACAAGAGTGACTCATCCCGCTTAGGTGTGGTGCACTCCTGCCATTTCAATTTGGGTTTGGATCTACTCTACTACATGCCAACCTGTAAACAATTACGAATAGACAATACTAGTAGTTAACATACTGTCAGCTAACAGAGGTAGTAATGGTTGCACTTCTCGCAAAAGCTGAGCAAATAGTTACAACCAACGTTAAGCGCATGACCGGTGGCTTAAAGTCTATTGCACAAACAGCAAATACTAATTATGTATCAAGAGCAAATTCCAAGAGGTGCTACTTCAGATACTGATTCACTGGGCACAGTAAGGCATTCATGTTTTCGGCAAATGTACCACTTCGCCTGGTGAAGGTAAATATTTGCCTGCTCAATGTCGAGTTGCGAAGAACAACCGTGAAATGCGCGCAATGGGTATTGGCTCAACGAAGGGGAGGGAGGCTGGGCAAGTTTGTGATAATCGAGAATACAGATTTAAAATTTGACTTTGTGGTTATGAGTTCATAATCAAATCTTCACTTTATTAATTGTCTCATGATTTCCATTTTCTAATTAGTTTGATAAGAATATACATGGTTACATGGATTCTTCTGTAACACATTATACTTAGTAACCGCTTATTTCTGAAAGATTCTAACGGACCACATAATCCGTAATATTATACATGTACAAATGTACATGTATAATGGATCGATCCAATAATCACATTGCATCGCTCATAAATGTAACACTAGTGGAGCAACTTCCGTTGAGACCGAGTTTCGATTGCTGCCAAAAAAGCCCATTTATTCGACAGTTTTCAACTCGAATGCAATACTGACTGATAGGCAGCATTTCTGTGCTTACCCTTTAACGCATCTCTTTTGATATCACTATGTTAGATGTAATCCAGTCACGTTTAGTGATAGACAGGTGACCGAGTTTCGTTTATTTTTTACCGGCTTCTCGACACCCGTCAAAATATGAAAAAACTTGCAAAAAAGCCACAGATGAAGTCGAGTGACGAGAACTTTTAAAATACCCTATATAGTCGGCTGACAAGGAATTCTCCTAAACTGCCCTCTTGACTTCCCGGCAAAGTTTTACTATCGCTGTGTACCTAATGACAATTTAATGCTGACGCAAATGGAGACAAATCTAATAACATTAATTGTGTAACTTAAAATATCACAGATGTATTTTTAGAGCTTTGATTCATTCTGCTTGATGGCGAGGTTTTCTGCAAGCTTATCGAGAAATTCGAACGTGTTCAAGTAATCCGCTCTAGTGACTCCTTTCATTCCCTTGATGCAAATTGCTAGGTCTTTCGTCATGAATCCAGTTTCAATGGTTTCGATGCATACGGCTTCAAGGTTGGAGGCGAATTTGGCGAGCGCCTCGTTGTTGTCCAGTTTAGCACGGTGAGCGAGACCACGAGTCCAGGCAAAGATGGAAGCTAAAGTGAATTAAGTATAATATAAGAAATAGTACATGAATAATCTTACCGATTGGGTTAGTAGACGTCTCTTGCCCCTTCTGGTGCATACGGTAATGGCGAGTTACGGTTCCGTGAGCAGCTTCGGCCTCGACGGTTTTTCCATCGGGACAGACAAGAACAGAGGTCATAAGACCTAGAGATCCATAACCCTGAGCGACCGAGTCAGACTGGACATCGCCGTCGTAATTTTTGCACGCCCATACGAAACCTCCGTCGGATTTCATGGCTTGAGCAACCATGTCGTCGATCAGACGGTGCTCGTACCAGATTCCCTGGGTTTCGAACTTGCTTTTATACTCGGCTTCATAGATCTCCTGGAAGATATCCTTGAAGCGACCGTCGTACTTCTTGAGAATGGTGTTCTTAGTACTCATGTACAGAGGATAATTACGCTGAAGAGCGTATTGGAATGAGGCGTGAGCAAAATCTCGAATCGACTCGTCAGTGTTGTACATGGAAAGTGAGACTCCTGGCCCAGAGAAGTGAAACACCTCGTGTTCAATGGGCTTCTGTCCTGCGTCGTCCGGGACAAAGCGGATCTCGAGCTTGCCAGCTCCGGGAACGACGAAGTCAGTAGCTTTGTACTGGTCAGCATGAGCGTGGCGTCCGATTATGATGGGCTTGGACCATGTGTTGACAAGACGAGGAATGTTCTTAATGATGATGGGCTCACGGAAGACAGTTCCGCCAAGGATGTTACGGATGGTGCCATTGGGCGATTTCCACATCTTCTTCAGCTTAAACTCTGTAATAGGCGAAATGATTTTAATATTCGTGATAAGGACGTCGCATTTCAAGTGAAGAAAAACAAACCTCCATATGTTTTAAAATACATGAACAATTTACGGTCACGTCGATGGATATGATAAAATACTTACCTTCAACGCGAGCCTCATCGGGAGTAATAGTCGCGCACTTGACGGCAACGTTGTACTTTTTAGTGGCCTCGGCCGCTTCGATGGTCACTTTGTCCTCGGTGGCATCGCGGTGCTCTATTCCCAAGTCAAAGTAGTGTAGTTTGAGGTCGACGTAAGGGAAGATCAGTTTTTCCTTGATCAGATCCCATATGATCCGAGTCATTTCGTCTCCTTGCATCTCGACGACGTCTCCTCCTTGAATCTTTGCCATTTGTTATGTCGACGTTCACTTGCACTATCTGAAAACGCAAAAGATGAGCCAAACCATTTTACAGAACTAAGTTCGCTTGCGCGGGTGCGTGCAAATGAAGTGCGCAGAACGACTGTATCCAGTGATTTTGAGTAAATTTCAATGAATGCAACTGAAAAATCGCAAAATGCAAAATCATCGTTAGCGAATAACATTGTTCTTCACGCACAACCCGCACAAAGTGAGACACGCGATGCTGAGAAGACGCAACATTTCTCTCGCACGAAGGACGCTAAAGAGAACCATTGCTCAATGCCACATCAGAGGTCAGAACTGCACATACGGTACATGCAGCGGCAATGGTGACACAAACTCCATCTCCGCTACGTTTCAACCATTATATGCAACATCATGAACGTTATTGACCGACGCAGGTCCACCGCCACTGTGGCAGAAATACTACGAGAGTCACGCGAGAACAGCTTCATTGTGGAAGCTCTGCCGTTTGATAAACACGAAACATAGACGCGGTTGGTGTTTGTTCTCCGTGCGCCGAGGTTCTCCGCCGAGTCGACCTTGACTTCTTTGGTATGAAAGGGGTAGAGCTTGACATCACAAGTGAGCGTAAGATTTCAATGCAGATAACCGTCTTATCCTCTTTTTGATTCGCTCTGCAGCCATCCTCCCTGCTTCAAGAAAAGTGACCGTCGGGAAGGCGAATCTACGGAATGAAGGAAGTAATCATTAAAGGGAAGGCGGAACTATGACTCCATTTGCACAAGGAACAAGGTCCGTCACCAGTGACAAGGGTTGTGTTCACCGTTGATTTGATCGCAAATGTGAAGGAATTTAAAGCCGCGAGTCGTGCATGACAGTGTATTGTAGTGACTACAACTCCTGTAGGCAAATGTTTTCAGAAAATATCAAGCTTATGTTGGCGTAAAGGCAAAAAGAGTAAAGAATAAGAAAAAATAGCTGGCAACCAGAGCATCTAAATTCTGATGACAAAAATATTATGCGTGTGTTTAAGCTGCAAGCAAAAGTAATAAATGCATCGATAAATGTATCGACAGCATTAATGTAATTAATGTTGTTTCGTTTGGAAAAATTAAAAGCAACATTAACAACAGGCTCGTAAAACAAGGTGGCCCTTAAAGCACAACAGACCACACACATAGACTCTACGTTTCTTTGCACGCTCTATCGATGTAGTGCGGATGCCGACACCGATGACTGAAGGCTGGGACAGGGAACAGATCGCTGACATGGAGATTCTCCAGACGAAGTAGGACAGATGCCGCTTCATTTAATGCTCCGCAATCGTTAAATATTTATACTGACATCAGTCATGAGTCAGTAATCGAAACGCCGTTCCTCTTTTCGCCGTTTATTGGAAAGAGGTAGAAATATTTCCGTATTCATTTCTCCCTGTTCGCGATTTTAGAGGTGTATTACTACCATACATGAAATATCTCTTCATTGATTTTGCTTTGCTTGCAATTTTAGAGGTACATTTCTAGAACAAAGAAATATTTCTGAAGTCGTTTCCACTTTCATTGGTTTTTCAATGTGGTTCACCAATGCAACCTAATCGCAATGTATTTCTAAGCTAATTGAGGCCTATGCGGTCGGGCCCCACAGCACGTTTACCACAACTCCGTAGGCGGTTTACGTGATGCTTACGCACTCCACGAAGCTGCCTTAACATTAAGCAAATCGAATAAGAAAATCTTACGCATTTCATTATCAAAAATGCACCTAATCCCGATTTAGTCAGCTGTGAGGCTAGCCTAATGTTTCCGTTCATATTCAGCGATGGTCTATGCATGTACAATGGTCTACACCCGTGCTTTTTAATGAACAAAAGAAGAAGTTTGAGCAGATCTGACACACATCGAAAAATAACTTTCACACCAACGCAATGTTGAGGGCAAGTTTGATCTCATTTGATGTGCATTTTATGTGAAAGACAGAACAAAACTTATAAAGCTGTCGAACTTTATGCAATCCCACCAGCATCAATCCCAGATACAATTCAAAGCAACACATTCTGCGCCATCGCGAGGAACGTCATTGTTTTGCTCGTCGACACTTCCCCACAGTTCAAATTTCCGATGCTCCTCATTCAGCCAGTTTGCGAAGGCGTCCTTCGTAATCTCATCTATCGCTTTTATCGCTTCGTTCTTCCCAACCTTCTCGTACAATGTTCTTGCTGCGGCCTCCTTTTCAAGAAACAGCCAATGATACTCCATGTGGCGCATGGGGTTTACTCCAAGACGATCTCGCTTCCAGCCTGGATGGATCGAATGCTGTATTTGCTCACTGAATCGTTCGTCTGTAATACAGTACTTTCATTAACTGCGAATTTACAGAACATACCACAGGATTTGATATCCGTAGTGCTATTTCGCTTCAGCTTCTTTGACGGAGCGTCCGCCATCCTACCCATCTGACTTAAGTTCTGACTTTTACTTCTGCCGTTTGGAGACGCGAAGCGATTTCCCAGTGCACCTTTGCATCCATGTCGATTATCTTTAGACATAGGCTAAAGTTTCAATAGATCACTAGGTTAACAAACAGATTTACAAGGCAAATTAAATTCCATCCAGAATAACTAAATTACCATACCCGAGCAAAGCTGATTTTATTCCCTGGCTTCAGAAGGGTTTCCACAGCTTCCATAAGCCTCTGTCGTCGCTCCTCATCCCTCTTTTGTTGATGGTTGTTTGCTTGATCGAGCTGGCAAGAGATAAGATAGGGCTATGAACAGATGAACACCACAACGTACATTTCTTTTCATATTGGCGGGGAGATAAATCTTGAAGGCGCACGAGTGCTAACTGAAATGCGCGTTGTATGATTATGGGATATTCCGCACACGTGAGCACAATAACGAAACGAAACGACGAAAATATCAGTAATACAGTAGATGCAAAGTCGGATAAGATAATACCGATAGACTTGCCACTAAAACATATGGTAAAAGTAGCTCCCGAAAAGTCTACTTCGACATTATATTCCAGTCAAAATCCGCCGCGCTGTACATTTCTCCACCAACCGGAATAGAATGTGGAAATGGTTATGCATGAGTGGAAATGGTGATGACGCACACCGCTCAGAATATCCCGAGAGACGGTCCTCAGTGGTCCCGCGACGACAGCCTTTGGGTGATGATGTACTGTACTTTGATTCGTGGAACCCTGTGTTGGGTCCATTTTGTTCCGAATGCATCCTGCCATTGAGAATAAGTTTGATTGCTAAGGTTGAGGTTACAAGTTAGAATTGGGGAGGCATTTTCAACTTTTGACTATTTTTCGGCTGAAAATCACCACTAATCCCGAAAATATCGAGTCTTTTTTGCCTTTCGCCCTATCATACGTAAAAGTACCTAGTCTTCTAGAGGCACAATGATCAGTAGCGAATAAAATGCTTCTGTATCGAAAGGACTTTTGCGGACTTTCGAAACTTCCGTTATCAAATTTGCAAACTCTCGTAGTGAAATCCATCCAAAATCCAAAAATAAGGAACTTTGTCACGAGTTTTCTTTCTTTTGTGATGTTTGGCCATGATTTTGTGAGAAGCTCGTCCTTCGCTGAATTCTGAACTTTGAACTTCGTCTAATTCTTGTTCATTTCTTTGTCTACTTCTGGCTCACGTCCCTTCGTCTACTTCTGGCTCATTTTAAATAGCACATCAACCTTTTCATTGAAGAATATGTGTTGATGAAACCAAATTGACGGCAAAATAAAGCTATAGATGTACATGTGTGTGTCGTTCCTTGAATACGTTGAAGCACAATTTTTCTTTCCTTTTTTACGTTGCTTACAATTACCAATAAAGATCACCAGAAGTTCCATGATCTATCGTAAGGGGTCACTTTTTTCCGACTGTTGCGTCATGATTAGGAAATTACTGCAATCTGAAAATAGATTTGCCACCGCTGTGAAAACTGGTTCGTAGCCATTCGACTGTCATCTTTGTTTCGTTTAATTCCGCTCCTTTATTTACATTCTGACTGTGACTGTGAACATGACAAATTCTACAATACGTGCAGTTGGTTTTGCGCTGTGCAGCTTTATCAGAGGCCAACGGACATGCTTTTCACAAGGAAATAAGTGTGTTTATTGGTTTTTATGCAAAGAGTCGGTCAGTGTTTTGAAATCGTATACGTACCACCCAGCCAGGCGACGTACATTGTCGCGAGCCTGAAATATACCATAATTAGTCTGTGTGCCCGAATCTTTGTGTTTACCTGATTTCCACCGAAGCCGATAAACGCATCAGCAGGAGGACATGCTTCTGCGTCGGTCGCACCATCGCCAACCATGACGAGCGTCTTGTACCCCATCCTGCAATGACAAGTTGATAAACGATGTTCCGGGGTAGTGCATGGTGTAAGAAGGGCGCTCGTGCCTTGCGCAGACTAGTTTTGTAGTGCAAAAAGAATTCGTTTGCAGTTCTGTCTCAGCTAAGGACAGCATGGCTTCCGCCCGATCCATGCGAAGACGTCTTATGCACGTGCATATCACGCGGACATAATGTGCGTGACAATTCCAACGTTCTTTCATTGCCCTCTTTCAACGGCATAATGAACTTTGCGTGAGGGATGTAGAAGCTGGCCTCGTTTACGGGTGTACTGAGGGAAGATAAAACTTACTTTCTCTTCAGAAGTCCACAGACTCCGGCCTTTCCGACGCTCTTCGACCCTGACGCACTTGTCGGTTCGGTGTCGTCGAATCCTGTAATCAGAACTGTTCGGTGTTTGCATTTCGGCCGATAAACTGACCGTCGTAATTGCCATACTCGTCAAAGAGAATCTCGTTGGCAAATATCCGATCATGATCGATTTTCAGGAGATCGGCTACAGGCTTGATTAACCGACGGAAGCCACCCGACACAAGGTAGACATCGACGTTGCGCTTGTGAAGGGTATCCACGAGCTCACGGATGCCTTGGGTTAAACGAGGGGTGTGTGTGAGGGCATAGGTTTCCAGCTGTTCAAACGACGGTTTCATAATATCTAAGCGCATCTTCAAGGCTTCACGGAAGCTGACGTTTCCATTCATAGCGCTGTGGGTGCAGCGGGCGACCTCGTCTCCGACTCCAATAAACGCAGCCAGTTCATCGATAGCCTCGTCCTGGGATACCGTATACAGTATAACTGGCTAGAGTAAAGCAGACTTACGGTACACACGGTAGAGTCAACATCGAAGCAAACGGCGTCGGCACTGAACCAGATGTCGCGTACATGGGATTCAGTCATTGAGCGGGCAGTTTCAGTGGAGAAAAGGGCCTTGGCACCGTGAGCGGCAGCTTGAGGCAGCTGGGACAAGCGAAGAAGCTGATCTGGTCTCATATTCGAAGGTAGGAGAGGGCCGACGGCCGACGTTCTGTGTTGACTAAAATCAAAAAGAACATTTAACAGCTGTTCGTTTAAAAAGGAGCAACGAGTGCCGGAGGTCATGAAATCGTAGCGGTCTCTCACGACGCAAAAAATGGGAAAGAGGGGGTTCATTTATTCCGTCAGGAGATCAGCGCTTACGGGACTCCTAACTGATCTTATCAGAGGAGGGGAACGCGATGTGCACGCGCCTGTCGCGGATTGGAAACCAGCGCGATGTCGGTCCGAAAACCCTTAGGGCGCAGTTCCACCATGATCAGCTTCTACGGGTGGCGATCTCGAAAAGGGGAACCACATTCAGTGTGAGCAAATAGCCAAAAAATCACATGAGACAATGGACATAAAAGCGGCGGTTTCAGCAGTGATACAAGAGATAAGTAAACTTTTGACTTCTACTGAGCATCATACAAAGGTAAAGGTGCGTCACGAATCGTAGATCACAATTACACAATGAAAGGCAAACCGGGATTCGAACTACAGACACCATTAATTCACAGTAGGCTTACACATTCCAACATTTTGGCGGCCCTCCAAACCGCACGCGGGAACCACCTGTTAGCACTCAAACTCGGGAAAGCCCTCGGCGCAGGAGCACTTAAGAAAGTTACTTATATCGATCGGAGGGGATAGTGAGATACGAGAATTGAATATGCGTTATGGGAGAACGCACAGAGATCGCACAGGACCTTTGCCCTCAAGTGGCGCGACAATTTTTCCTATGAAGATAAGGAGTCGAAAAATCAAAGGTGAACGGAGATTCATTGGCAGTACAGTAATGCATCGGATCGCATCGCTTACAATAACCAGATTGTTCACTCACTTATATACGCATATCAGATCGTCTCGTGTAGTTTGTGCGCATGGGAAGGGGCCTATCGACTTGGGGATGCCCTTCGAAACCCCGCCTACCAAATGACGGCCACTGACGTGATGGGCGAGATACAAATCAGAAACCGAGCCCGCACGATGTGAGCAGCCTGCAGGGGCGTCCCCCATGCAATTCAGTGTCTAGCCATCATTTCGCCATTGGCTTTTCAACGCTGCGCTGGCGCAGGGAAACATATTAAGGGCAAGTCACAATGAGTGGAAGCAGCGCTTTAAAAACCGTCATCTAGACCAAAGTTTCCGAAGTTCACTTGCACTTTTCTTATTTGCTAAAAGGACACACCAAGAGTTCAAGTGAAAGCGCGATGTGTGAGGGTATGAGGACGCGGGAGGAGAGGGAACAAAGGGGAAACACATCAAATGGCTTGATCGACACGTGACAAAACAATTTGTTTACTCACAGGAGATTTACCCGCAACTATTGTACACTTTTGTTGCATTTCAGGAGGCCCCGCTATTTTACGAGGCTGGGGCCAAGCACGGACAACAAACGGATTTGTCAGTTGTTTGCTGTCCTAAGCAGTAAACAAATTTGTTTACTGGTAGAATACTTAACTGCATACACTGCACATCTAATCTTTGACCAGACAGATTCTACCCACAAATAATCGTCTAGCACACTCACTCATATTAAGGATTCTAGTATGATTTGTATTTGTTCAAAAGATCCGTACCAAACAGCGTATTACGATCTATCGTTTACAGGACATGTTCCAGAAATAAGTGTTAGCGCATTTTTTACCAAAGCTTTGGCAATGAAATAAACTTTATGACAGAAAAGTTTCTTTTTTTTCGTTGTCACATTCTGACAAATGATGTAAGAAGGAGTTTGTAAGATCACATCCAAACTCGTGATTTACATTCTTTTCCGGTAACCAGTGTCGTCCTCATAGTTTCTGCATCCTTTTCGTTGGCGAGAAAATAGACCTTTGCGCAAGGTGATCTACAGCCCTTGGTTCGTCTTACAACAGCGGAAATCACCCGGTCATCAGGCAATTCCTGTACGAGCTACGTGCGAAACTGAAAAATATTTCTGTTTGTTTTCACCTCTATCCGGTAACGTGGCATATTGTACCTGTTATCATCAGCCATTACACTCCCCCACTGTCGTGGTACGGGGCAGAAACACATGCTCTATTTTGTAGGGACCGATAAGAGGTTACGGTGAAAACTTTTTAACATTACTGTCAGTCTTTGAAGTTCCTGTGTGCAGTCGGCGCGGCGTAAACCCGACTATTGTCGTTGACAGGACGACTGGTGTCTCATCGCAGGTATCTCGCGCCTCCGATGTGATAGACGTTATGTCCATTCTTACATGGTTGTGACGTCGAAAACTCAATGGAGCATCAGATATACATAGCGTAGAGTGGGGAAAAATTAACAACAACCATTCACAATCAGTATCCATCAGATTGTTTGCTGCCTTGGTGGTGTGAGATGGCGTTACCCCTGAACGAAAATACTGATTTACCCCCTTATCACCACGGAGAATACTTTTTGTGACCAGAGAGGACCCTTCCACTTAAAGGCCTTTGAGTGATCAGTCTGATACATCAATATACTGAAAAATGAACTGAGCTATTGCCCTTTCCATTTGCTGTCCGTGTTTTTAACCGGACACCGATGTTATGATAAGGCAGCTCAGACTCTGGACGTCAGGTGGACGCAAGCACAACAAAGGCAATACAGTGTAATAAAAAATACCTCCTGATGATGTGGTTAGGAGCAAAGTGTAAAAGATGAAAGTATACAAGATAGATTTATCCGAGAGACTTTGAACTTAAAATCCATATTTTGTATTTCAAGTAATTTCCAATAGTGATACTGACTTAGTTTTTAAAGACGGGAATATTTAACTTTAACCGACACTAGAAACTATTCTCAATACCGCAACAAACGCGGATGAGAGATATGATGAAAGTATACATTGCAATCAGGGATGCATACACTTTTGACCCTTGACTCTCAAACTAGACTTGAGTATCGAATTTTGCCGAGACGAGCGGGACTCTGGTTTTTTTTACGATTATCCAGAAGGCAGTGGTACTTATGGTATCTTGTTTCTTCGTCTGTGTAAAGCTGTGCACCGATGTAAAGCTTGTTTAATTAAGGTGCTGACACTGATTTAATCATCGATTCAACTTTAGTTGTCCGGCATACCACAAGAAATCGTAATGTGTATCTTGTATACTTGACCACCACCGCACGAATTGACTGCTGCTCCGCCAAAAATTGAGCACAGGCTGCACATACTGCCATCTCAAACCGATAAACAGCAATTATGTTCTTCTGCAAACAGATCGCCGTGACAACGAATGATCCGAGTGCATTGCTCGAAAAACAGCTCACCCTACAATGCGGTAAACAAGAACGGTAGGTCCACAAAATAATAGCATATTGCACGTAGACTCTCGAGATACTTGTTTGAGAATCTTGTTTGTATCTTGTTCGCAACCCTCTACATTGTAGGACTCTCTCTGATTAAAAAGGCTGTTTCGTCCGGGGATTGCATTCAATGGACACAGATACGATTACAGTCAAGCCGGGTTACTGGCTATAGCAACGTGTTTATACTAATGCGAATTACAGCACATTATGTGCACGTCTATCTGATTAGTTCTGACGGATGCCACTATCAAACACGTCAATGTGTTGCTGTTATGGCGCAAAATGAAACATGTGAATGTTTGGGTGTGTCTTTTCTTATGAAAATACGTCAAGAAGAGGACGTATTATATGCCTACAAGAAACAAAGTGGAATTGTAGCACCCCATAATGCGTGTCAGCCGAGTTCCATGATAAACGTTAGCTTCAATGGGAGCATATTTCGTGAGTATCTATATATTAAGTAACATTAAAGATGCTACAGATAGTACATGGTATACGGTAAAAGAAAATCAGTTAGCTCGAAAACTCCATAATCCTGTCTCCCGATTGAGCATCGACTTACAAATTTGTTTTTAGAATGAATTTGAAAATACAAGGGCGGTAGTGAACGACATGAAACGCTGTAGTGGAGAAAGCAGAACCATGTAAGCCAAAACCGATGACCGGTGAGGAACTCGACATCGGTAGTCCTCCTTATGCAGCGCCAGCATTATAACAAATTTTGCCAACCATTTGCCTCACTGAATGCTACGTAATAATACTGTTACGTATCTGAGAGCAAATACACCTAGTGTCTGTGTTCTCCAGTCTAGCACATCAACGCATATTGATGATAAGCTTGAAACTTTCGTAGGTGCAATAACAACGATGAAAACATGGATTGTTTTTCAACAATATCCCATCTCAATAACAAACAAATAGAGGGAACAACAGATACAACGATTTAGAACTTGTTGAAGGCCTTCTTGGCGGACGCAGACTTGTTCACCTTGAGCACATTGAAGCGGACAGTCTTGCTCAGGGGGCGGCACTCTCCGACGACGGCAACATCTCCGAGGGCGATATCACTAAAATTTAAGCGTCAGCGAGTTTAGTACAAATTTGAGACTCACCGGAAGCCAGGGGAGCAGTGGACGGCGACGTTACGGTGGCGTTTCTCGTAACGACGGTACTTCTTGACGAAGTGAAGGTAGTCACGGCGGATGACGATGGTGCGCTGCATCTTGTTCTTCACAACCACTCCGGTAAGGATACGTCCGCGGATCGCTACATTTCCGGTGAAAGGGCACTTCTTGTCGATGTAAGTACCTTCGACAGCCTACAGAAAGAATAAACAGCTTCAGAGAGCTTCGCCACTAAATAGAATTTACCTCACGGGGCGCCTTGAAGCCGAGTCCGACCTTGCGGACATAACGCTCAGCCTTGGCCTTGCCGCTGAGGAACTCCTTCCGGTTCAGGAAGATAGTAGGCTGCTTCTGGAAAGCGCGCTCTGTCTGGTCTGTCATTGTAGCTTGCCCAATTCTGAAGAAATAAAGGAACCATAGACGAATCCACAGATATAATTCCACACGAGCGACATTTCATCACGGACTTTACCGGTGAGAAGCGAGGAAGGACAATTCGATAATTGGGCGAGGAATGGGTGTTTGGGAGGTTTGTCGAACTAAGTAAATACAGGTCCAGAAGAACTGAAAGCGTCAAAGCCACAAAAAAGTGGAATAAGAATATCTAGTAGGCAGTTTAAGGCATACTTTTGCGGGAGAACTTCCATGAGCGTAAACAGTGGTATATCCCTGTCTTTATTTTCAGATATAGTTTGAAGTTACAAAAGCCACGAATATCGGTTCAAATCCACCGACATAACAAAAGAGCGAAGCGTTTCCCACAAATCGCCGTTGAGCCTAGGACACTATACCGTTTCACATATAATTACGTGGCGAGACCCATCGTTTACGAATCAGTTGGAAATGTCTTCCGTTCGGAATGAATAGCGGGAAAGCGAGACAATTCAAAACGCTGTTCAGTGCTCCAAAGCGTTATTTGGATCTACTCTACTCTTTCGGCGTAGTGCTTAAAATGAGTAGGCGAACCGGGTGGAAAATGTTAATGCGAATCGATCTATCACACTGGGAGCTATATGGCTCGTTTCCCAATTGTCTTTGTGTTCATTTGCTACGGCCTATAAGCCAGATGCGAAGGGACCGCTATTCGGTCAACCGCTATTCCAGGTAGCCGACCCATCCATCTCCGGTATATGTCATTGGCGTTATGCTATTTTTGGGAACTCCGGTAGGTGGAAAAATGTACAGCGTGGCGGATTTTAACTGGAGTATAATGTCGAAATTTCCTTTTCGGGAACTACTTGTACCCTATGTTTCAGTAGCAACTCCATCGGTATTTTGTTATACGACTACGCACCTCCTGTGTTACTGTTATTTTGGTCGTTTCGTTTCGTGATTGTGCTCATTGTGCTCATAATATCCCATTATCATACAACGCGCATTTCAGCTTGCACTCGTGCGCCTTCAAGATTTATCTCCCCGGCAATATGAAGAGAAATGTACGTTGTTTTGTCCTGTGTACCTTCTTATCTCCTTTCAGCTCGATCAAGTAAATGCTTCTGATCATAACAACGGTGACGGGTCACGACAGAATGTCATGCGGGCTGTGCAAAACCTTCTGAAGGCAGGGAATGACGTCAGCTTTGTTCAGGTATGCCAGGCTAAATTGCCTCGATCGATGGAATGTATGTTTTCCTTTCTAACTCATGTTTTCTACTGGATTTTTAGCCTATGTCTAGAGATAATCGACGAGGATGCAAAGGTGCACGGGGAAATCACTTCGCTTCTCCGAATGGCAGAAGTCAAAGCCAGAACTTAAATCAGATGGGTAGGAAGGCAGACACTCCGTCAAAGAGGCTGAAGCGAAATAGCACTACGGATATCAAATCCTGTGGTATGTTCTGTAAATTCGCAGTTAATGAAAGTCCTGTATTACAGAAGAACGATTCAGTGAGCCAATACAGCATTCGATTCGTCCAGGTCGGAAGCGAGATCGTCTTGGAGTAAACCTCACGCGCCACATGGAGTGTCATTGGCTGTTTCTTGAAAAGGATGCCGCAGCAAGAACATTGTACGAGAAGGTTGGGAAGAACGAAGCGATAAAAGCGATAGATGAGATTACGAAGGACGCCTTCGCAAACTGGCTGAATGAGGAGCATCGGAAATTTGAACTGTGGGGAAGTGTCGACGAGCAAAACGATGAAGTTCCTGGAAAAGCTTCTCCCGACGGTGCAGTATGTTTTGGTCTTAACTGTATCTGGGATTGATGCTTAGCGATTGACATTCTTGTGCATTGTGTGTATATATTTGAAGGTGTGTATAAATAGAGTAAGAGTTGTACATAATTTAAGTTACGCAAATATTTTAACCGACTTCCGCGAAAATCAGTGGATTCGCAATGTAGATGCAGTCTGCTCTATATATCACGGATCATTGATGAGTGCAATTGGAAGTTGCCGCATGAGGAGCACAGAAGGGAAATGTGTTATGTTCGACCTTTCAATCCATTTGGTGGCTTCGCGGACTAAATGGTCCTGCTCTCGCCGCTGGCGTTGAGCTTTTTCTTTTCGTTCGGAAATGCGGATTCCTATGGAAATGCATTTCTCTTCACCCATGCCGTATCTACTAGTCATCTTGCCGTTGTCTTTAATATGGCCAAAAAGGTATCCTCAAGATTTTATTTCTGCCGAATGACTGGGTATTGCAGTTGATACACTTTGACGTCTACGATGTGCGCTGGCCAATGGTGGAGGCCGTTGCGAAGTACAAGGTACCACCGGGATTCCGATCAAATATCTCTACTCGCGCTACTGAATACTTTGAGAAGACGAAGCAGATGGTAAGTGGGGCTGTAGACCGGACAATTCGTCTGTGGTCCGGCCTTTAAAGCTATTTTCATCATTTGGATAACTAAACTATTACTTATACATCTTGTTCCGTTTGTTCGAACTATAACATTACAAAATCCTACTTAGGTGGACGAATCAAGTGGCTGGGAATCCAAAGGAAGTCAACTTCTAAACTTCTTCGAAATGATGTCTTCGGCAATGTCGGTAGTTTTCATGCCTTGCGACTTCAAGGAACCGATCGGTGTGGAAATTCACCGCCCGTTGAATGTATCTTTGATAGATCCGTTCTCATCGCCATGTGCTGTAGCGCGAGTTCGAGCACTTCGCTCCCGCTATGCTTTCGTCACAGCCATACCAGAGCCCATGACGGTTGCACTGCTCTCGGGTGAGTATTACATGATATAGTAAGTGTTTTCCATAGACAGACTCGTTTGTATACCATCTTTTTTCTTCCATTTAGAGAACGGAATTACCACCATTGGTTTATTATAGTGTGGTGATAAAGAACTTACAACTGAGAGCGAAGCTCATGCGATATACCCAATTTATCCCAGGCGTCTTTGAAAAATGTTTGTTTCAGGAGGCATATTGCCACTTTCGTATTCACCGAGCGTCTTTCTCGCAAAGCTACCAGAACATATGAACTTCATAGACAGAACATTGAATGTGTTCAGTCACAAGTTCTTCGACCTGCTTCAACGCAGTCCAGTATATATCGCAGGAATACTCTTTGGACCGGATGATGTCTTCGCTCCTATTGAGCCTACCCTCATGTTTACTAATACTCATCGTATAATCCACCCTCCCATGCCACGAACTTTCGCGCGAATTGACTTTGGTACAAGGATGAATGTGGTCGGTGACACAGCCCTGTTACCTCTTGACGACAATCTCCAGAGTTTCGTGGAGGACGACTCCTTCAAAAAAATTATAGTATTTTCCATGAGCACTTTCACGAATAATGGAGAAATGCCAGCGCAAGTTATTGAAGGTGTGATACAACGCTTTTTTACCTGCTTCATTGTGAAATAATTTAGTATTCGCCCAAGCTTTTCAACGTTTTCCCGACATTGGTTTCGTTTGGAGGATTAAGGACCTCGAAGAAAGGTATTGTAAGAAGAATATCAAGGTCGTTCCGTGGATAGAACAAAGAGCTCTGTTGGGTAATAGTGTGCGTAGCTGCGGTAATACGACGAAGGGGAATTTTTCAGAACACTGGAAAACGAGCGGTGCCATTACTCACTGCGGCCAGAACAGCTATCTCGAAGCTGTGCAAGCCGGAGTACCGCTCATTTGCATTCCTATGCAGGGAGATCAGTTTCTGCTGAGCGAAATAGTCAAGGAAGACGGGATCGGTATGGCTCATTTGAAATCATCGCTGTCTGTGGAAGACGTAGTCACATCCATTGATCGGCTTCTGAATGATGCTGAGTATTAGTTATCACTCGTGAGGCACCTTTAAACTGCGTTTTTTCAGGATTAAACGAAGATCCATGAAACTAAAGGATATGTTGACGACGGATGACGAATTCCGAAGGCATGGAAACGCACAGTGGTGGCTGTACTACTTTTTAAGACATACTGACCACCAAATTCGGAGATATGCGATTCCTAGACAGCCAGACAGCGAGCTAACAGACATATCATTCATAGTGACAGCGTCACTGATATTGATTGTTACTCTAAGCTACAAATGAACCAAATACAGTAGAGCTCAAAAATCTTTTGAAAAGTCCTATGACACTGCAAAGCATCTTCTACCATTACTGTGACGGTAAAAACATAAGCACAAAGCCGTGACCTGAATGAACAGTTTAAAGTGTGGTTTCCAGCAGCTATCCAGCAGAGCCTATGTAACGGAGACTGCAGGATGTTTAGTGGTGCCCACTTGTCTTCAACATGACAAGATGCGTACGTCTGTGTTTTCTTTGAAGGTTTTTCTTTTTTCAGTTGAATCAGGAAATTTCTAAACGAGTTATTAATGCAACATCGGTGAATGAACGTGATATTCTTGAATCTGGATGTAGCATGAATTCCGTGAACACTAAAAGGTGAATAAGCGCGCTTGGCTTTTCACTTCGACGACACTTCTAAATTTTTGGAGATAGCTTTCAAATGAAGAATTGTCCCATTTTCCAATGAAAACCAAAAAAAATCATTCCTCACCTCTGGCTATTCTTCGGGAATTCAATGAAATAAATGTTTTCTGATTCACCGATTTGGTAAGTGATAAAGGAAAATTGAAATGGAAAAACGATCATCGCAGAGAGAGATCGAAAAAATTCATCATTTAATTCAAAACAGCATTTATGAAGTTGACAGTGAATGTCTGCCATTGACAACGTTTTTTTTACTTTTAGGTCAGCGATCGGATTTATTTTCATCGGTCCCAGTAACATTTCCGTAGCATTAAAAGAGATTTTCTGTTCGTAATTAAATTCCCTTTGAGGATAAATAGCTATTAACCACGTGATCTCTTTTTATTTTGCATTTGCACAGCATTGAAATAGTAACCGGTTCCGCTGGTCGAAGGTAAAATGTGGGAAGGGATAATTGATATGAATGCTCAAGCCGCGCCAATGATTTGTGGATGGATAATAGTATTTGTTTTTGATTTGGTCTCTCCGCCCCCCCCCTTTCTGTTTCTTTTCCGCGTCATGTTCTGCAATTCAACAGTGCAACGGGTTTGATACCTTCTGGTAGGTTTTTGTGATGTTTGAACGTGACATATCAGCTCCTCTATTCTTGTCGGTGATGGCACGTTTCCCTGTCTACCTGTTTCACTACCTTCATAAATCCACTTAAAGCAATTATTTCACCAAATTGGTTGATTCTTAGATCGGAGCAACGACTAACTACAGAAGTGTGAAAAGTCTGCTGCTATTTCCTTAACTTGTAAGCCTTGTTTAGCGACCTTTATATTGAAGTAGTCCAGACGTACTGATTCTAAACACTCCTTAAGATACAGTGTTGATTGCGTGAATTTTAGGATGATCCCTTCTTTGCTCAGAACCTACGAGTTTGCTCTGTGCACATTCTATAGATAACACGTTGACGCCTCAAGTGCTAACCGTCAGCCCTTTGCACTCCTGCCCTTTTCCATAATCTGACTTTCCGTTTTTGCACGCGCAGATCACACTGTTGCCCTCTAATTTGGTCGCTCCACTCAACGGCTTCAACTCATCGATGTATTGCCGAGCTAAAGGGGGCGGTCGATAGATGCGAAAGCGCCGAAGGCAGACAACGCCAATGGCGGAGGGAGGAACAGACACACTTGCCAAGCGGTCGCCTGTTGTTGCCATCACATTTCGTTCATTTCCACGCGCTAGCTGCAGGCCATCCGCAAGAGGTCTTTGGTCACGAAGGTTCACAGCCTGGGAGCCTCTGAGTCGATTGCCTGAGTCGGATCATTAGCAATCGTCTTGCGGCACCGGGTTTTCTATTCGTGTTCTAAAGTGTGTGACCCTTAGGAGATTGCACTGTCTTTTGCGTGTGCTCACCGATCTGTTTGCCACTCATTGGGGCCAATCAATGCGCAATCGGCTTTCTGCCGCAGCGATCGAGTCAGTGTTTGTGTGTCTTGCGCTCATGTGAGCAACATTGAAGTTAGACGAGTTGCGTTGTCACCAGTGAAGGTACTAGGTCTTCTAGTTTCGATTTGAATGTCAAATTTTGCAAGAAATTCTGATGTATTAATCATTCTGATTAATCGTGCAATCGCATAAAAATTTCATGTGTGGAAAGAGTTTGTTTTATTGTGAACGTGGTATGAACACGTATGTTGTGTTTGCACGCAAACCTCCTGGAAACGTGAATAATGTAACGATTCCGAAACATTTTTGAGCATATAAATGGTACTAGTGTTTGCTTTCGTCTTTCCGACAGTGTTCCATTTTATGGGGTCGTGATTTTAAATTGTTTTTTTAATAGAAACGTTATTGCAATCCCTTACAGAGGCACGCCTGGACTGACATTGAGCATATTCTTACAGATAGCACGTGTTTCCTCGGCCTTCGCCTTACAATGTCACTCCTTCGGAAAGCTGTTTTCCAGCAGCTTTATCAAGCAAGAACGATGGCCAGTGAGTAAATGCTGCTGTTCTATAACGTCATATCAATTTAGATGCAATCACGTTGAACCTTCGTGGAGAAAAGTTTTTTGTTAGACAAGCCGACCGCAAAGATTTTGACATGATCGTTAATTACCTGGCGACACGCTTTATTGTCGAAGAGCCTCATAGCAGAGTAAGTTCACACTGCAACCCGGAGGGGAAAAATTGCTCCTAGTCCTCATATTTCGTGGTGAACACGATCAGGGAGTAATATTGGAATTTATTTATTGTTGCACGAGTAAAGTGCAAAATTCGAATAACTGAATGGCAGGGTCCAGGAGACTGTATTCTGTGTAGAAGATGTGTATTTGGAAAACATGCAAGTGTGGGAAGCAGTGCATTGTTGTAAACATAGCCACTCTTTAGCGATAGATAGCTGCCTTTAATCACAGGATCACATTTGTCAACAATTGTAGGACGTTGTTAGCGAAATATTTAAATGACGAGGGAAGGATATATGGAGTAATTCATCAGTCAGCCTGATCAGGGATCAAAGATACACGACGCACACTAGTTTGAGATTCACTCGCTGTCAGCTCTTAACAGGCACTTTTAATGGCCTATGTTTTAGTCTGTAAATATGACAGTCGCCGATGGAAGCTCAATTCTTCCTTTGATTTTGGATTCTGCGATCGATCACAACATGACACAACTTGTTTACGAAAGCGATGGAAAGACGCTTGCTGGGCTGAGGATTTGGGGACTTGGCGAAAGGCACCCTAAGGACGAGAGTAAGAGCTTCTAAATATGACCTAACCTGTTTGGGAAATCCAGAACCCTGGCCTGAGATGACCTATAAGGCAACGATGATGGCCAAGCTCCTTACTCAAGCGAAGGACGAGTTTTGGAGAATTGTTGACCCGAGAATTAACCGTGTTTTGCGACGTGAAATTACTTCCGTTGCTGCGCATCATCAAAGAAAGGGTATCGCAAAATTCCTGGCGACTTATCAGGCTGACGATGATAGTCTCAGAAAGCTGCAAGTGCAAGGTAAATGACAAAAGCGGTACACATTAACATATTTTTGAATTATAGGCATTGTCTCCGAAGCAACTTCATTGGCCAATCAGCGGCTTCTGCTCAGTCAGGGATATCAACTGATTCATGAAATCAAGCACTCTGATTTCTTGGATGCTAATGGAAACCAGTTTTTCAAGTGCGACGACGGTACCGATAGTCTCAAAGTTCTCTTTAAACCCGTCTTAGTGTAATCACTGGCAACAAGGTCTCCTTGATCAATCCTCTGCCTATTTTGTGCGGTTTCCATATGAGATTAGGGACTCTTTGTATGTTTGTTTAAATGTAAGTAACACATCACGTGCTCCTTGACATATGAATTGTATAAAAGTAAGTTACACGAAAAAGTAAGTTACATAAAATGTAAGTAACACACCATGTGCTCATTAAGATATAATCAGCATGGGTCGTGGTTCCGGTTATTTTTGTTGGAAACAGTTCATTATTAGCTTTTACAAGTTAGTACATATTAAGCTTAAAAACGACTTCTAACTCAAGAAAAGAAATTCTACACAAAATAAAAAAACACAGGTCCCGCCGAGATTTGAACTCGGGTCGCAGGATTCAAAGTCCTGAGTGCTAACCGCTACACCACGGGACCGCTAGGGTCATGATGCTGCAGTGTACTGTTGTCATAGCAGCGCCGCTTGGGGAATCACAAATGTGCACTGGGGAGGATGTAACGTCCGTTGTGGGGGCATAGCTCAGTGGCAGAGCATTCGACTGCAGATCGAGAGGTCACCGGTTCAAATCCGGTTGCTCCCTATGTTTTTAAATGTCATGTTGCTCTTTTTGTATCGTTTTCTTGTTCCGTTTTTCATCACGAATATACTCTACAAAAACGGTAGAAAGGAATTCTGGTATCGCCATTACTTAGCGATGCTCATTGACGTAGTTTTTAATGACAATGATGGGATTTATTCGAAAGAAACATTTGAACGTGCTGATTGTTTTTGCATGAAATGGAAATATTTGAGAACATCAAAATTCCCGTATCCCATAATAGAGTTTTTAAAAGCCGACCTTTGGAATCCGCAGGATTTCAAGGGTCGGTGAGATGCAAGTAAGATATATCTCTATATTTGTGATGTGGGATCACTTACTTCAGTTGTGGAGATAATGCGACTTTTTACAAATAGATCTTTGGCCTTTTAGACAGGCTATTTTGATTTAGAACACATATTTATATGTGCAATATGATACGTACAGTATAATAGGCTTTGCATAGTCAGCAATATTCACCTCAGTGGACGGGAGAAATTTGGAAAGGTTCTCTTGTCAGTAACTTGACCTGGAGTTAAAAGGGGCAGGACCAACGTTTCATTTTTTTCATCTTTTTAACCTTAAGAAATAAAAAGGACATTGATAATGGCATGCATTGCCTAGATTATTTCATTTCAAGAGCAAATTTAGTATCGCTGATCGTAGTAGTGTACTGAGAGAAAATCGCAATGTTATTACGTACAGAAAAAAATGTCCGTTCTACAAAGTATGCGTTCGGCTATATCCTCTATGGTGCACGAAAAAGTGAAGTCACCTGGAACCTGTAAATTGAAAGGTCGCCCGCATAAGTAAATCCTCAAATATTTACGTGACTGTAAGAAACACGACAGCAAAGAAGTTATTTAATAACTACTATCAGATAAAATTCTTGCGTCAAAGTGATTTTCCTTATCAAACAACACACTTCAAACTTTGACCTCCATGATACTCGTTTTCACCGGCCTTTTGGAAGGGACGGGAGGATAAACATCGCTCCAGGAGTACGTTCTGAACATCATGTAAAGAACGCAGAAGAGACCCGATATGTAGAGAGAGCAGATCACTACAGCTATTAACCTGTAACAATATTTTTTTAATAAACCTTTTGGGAACTTACCCAGTCATAACAGTGAATAACGCAAAGTGGTATTGTGCGTAGACGAGGTATATAATAGAGTAAAGGACAATGAATGTAACGATTGAGACTGCATGATACGTAGGAATCGGACAAGCCCTCCACGTATGAATGGACTCAGGAGATGCGGGTCTGGCTTCTTGCGACGAACCGTCGACCGCCGGGTAAATCGAAGCCATTTTCGTTTTTGGAGCAAATCACCTGGTGGATGTCATTTTGTCTGAAATTTTTTCCGATAATGAAAAGATCTAAAACGTCGCCATTCTTCGCGATACGTAAAACGAGCGACATGGAACATCATGATATCGCGAGTTGTTCACCAATTAATTGGAAGCATAATTTGAGATCCGTAAGCGTGATATCGCGTAGTGGTGAAGACTAATGTAGGCCAATTCAGGGCTTCCTTAAGTGTGCTATGCAGTAAGGACAGGAAATAAGTGATTTGTGTGTGATAAGATCGATCATGATTGCTGTAATGAGCACTTAGAAGGAGTTCATGTGCACGTCGGCAGTGCCTGTAGAGTTTATTTTAATGGTTGAATTAGTCAAATTTAAGAATCGTAAAGAAAGTACAGCACGAATATTTAAAGCGGAAATTAGCAAAGAACATGTATTGGATATTGAAATCATAACCACCGTATTTTTATGAGCCTTTTTCTTGTAAAGTCACACGTAAAACAAAAAATCTGCTTTAACGTGGCCCAGCAGATACATATAGTAATTCAATTATTGGATATTATTGAATTTCAGATATTGACGTATACCTGCCTATACATTAACACAGTTTTCAAAGGAGGTTATACAGCAGCGGTTGCTTCCTAATTAAGATTTTATGCTTTCACGCAGATACCAAATGTGACCGTACTCTAATTTGCGATATAAGAGTCTGATGACACACAGAACATTGGTCAGACAGCTGAGAGCACCGCATGAATCAATGTTCAGATATTTGCATCGTAATCGTCAAGTACATCATATTCTCTTCAAAAACATCTATAGAACACTGAAAGGCCAGTGAAGAATCGCATAAAACTTGTTTTTTTCGACCAGCGACCAGGAAAACAGCATCGACTGCAAATCTGCAACTGCGTGAACTAATGAAATTAGCTCTAGGAAGTAGTTTTGTAAATCAGGGCAGAAAGACTGGCTGGACCACGCGAACAAAAAATTTCACCGATGTGAACAGAGATTAGCACTCGCGAAAAACGGACAATCGACAGAAAAGCGAACACTTAACGACGTGACACTCCAAGAAGGTACGAACGGTGAGAAAAGTGAGGGCGAGGAGAGAGGGCATCAAAAAGGGAGCACGAGGGGGATGGGTTGATTTTGGATCGTAGAGCGCGGACATTCAAACTGGAAAACTGCGATGCAGCTGCTGTGATCGGTGGCGGCGGTAGGACGACGCTGCCACCGACAGAATCGAGGATGGACGGGGCGCGAACGGATGGATAAAGGGGCGCGACTGACGTAGCTGCGTGGAAAAGAAGAAGGCGACGCCGCGCTGCAAGTGCGGGTGCGAGAACAGCCGAAAGTGAAATTGGGTTTTCGCCCTATCCAATTGCTCAACGGATGAGCGTTGTGCGAAGTCCATTAAACCGGTTGCAGACGACATTTCAACAAAACTCATGAATGAGCGACGCGCGAAGATGTCGGGAGCGTTGCGACAGATACGGTCGTGGATCTCACTTGAGCACTTGAGTTTGTGAAGTGGCTTGTGTTTTGTTTGTAAGCTCGCTTCAGTGAGCGTTTCAATATGTGTTTATGGATGGCATTTGGAACCGGAATTTTTGAAAGATAAAAAATGGATTCCCACTATTAGATTCTACTACAGTGAAATCTAGACAAGTCCAATTAAACATTACGCAGATATGGAAATGTGATCGTAAGCGAATTGCAAGAAGTGAAACCTCGTATAGTTAGATCCTGTTGGAACGTGTTTCTGAGTGAGACGTTTACCATATTGCAGGGAGCATTATCAATATACAGTTCTGTTGACTTAAAGGTATTTAAGTGTCAGACGAGTGAAACAGTAGGGACACTCGGAACAATCGTTTTTCTGACGGGACATGCACCATACATCACGGATCACATTTACCAATAATATAACATCTACGGCATTAAAGATCTTCCTAGCGTAGCTCACCTTATTTGCAGCTATAGAGATCAGGCAGCGGGAAACAGAGCGGATGCATATCCGGTTATGTAATAAGTTTTATACCGGTTTTCTACACTATTAGAGCTGGTTCTCATTCATTGTTTCCTAATTGGATGCGGAGGCTAACCAAATAGATGACAATGTCTTGATGCAAATTTATTTTTCTTAAATCAGTGAATCATTTGCAAAATTGGACCGCAAAATTGGCAAAAATATTTTAAGGAATCTTCTCCGAGGAAAGAGATCTAAGAGCATTAGGAACGTAATATGTTCATTTTTAATATGTCGACAAGTAAATATGCAAGACCGCCATTGGTGCATAGCAATTATTATTCTGTATATATGAAAATAAAAACGCAAAAAAGGGAAATCCAACTATGCGGATTAAAGTTAAAGTGGTCAATGTTTCAGGACTTTGAAACTTATATGGGATATTTTTTCGCTTAAAAACCCGAAGTATGTGAGCATAAAGCAATGAAAAGGATAGGATGAGACGATGGCAATTAACCGGATCAGAAAGCGGCGAGTAATTCTTCAGATCAATTCGAGCGACAGGGAACTCGGACACGATAGAACAATCGAAATCGGAGAAAGTGGATAACTAATGCGTTCATGTGACAATCCCGTTGCGCGGTGAAAGAAAAAGTAATAGGGATTTCAGCATCAGCACACGCAACATTGAAAGAGAATTTCAGAATGCGCGCCTCACGCCAAGTAACATCGTCGATGATCTTTGTGAAACAAAGAGAGTCGCGAACTTCGGGAATGTACGTTGACACAATTTGACGCAAAAGTAATCTGCGTATCACTTTTTCCGAAGACTTCTTGAGGTCAAGTCGGTGTGATGGATCTGGATTCTCCTTTAAAATCAGCATATGATGATAAATGGCTACGTTCGGATAAGTCAAAAAGCACATTTGGCTGAAAGGAAGTGTTTAAATAACGAAGAGGGGTTTAAATACTATACGGTCAGGTTTGCTGTTTGCTTTCCTGTTTGGTGAGTCACACTATGTAGTTGAAAGAAAGTGTTAGTCATGTAGGAGGAATGCATCAGACAGCCGCTAGTTAGGAAGATGAAAATCGAACACAATTAATATTAATTATATTTCTTAATATTAAATAATCCAATCTGAACAGTTATGATGAGCAGAAATAATGTCAACTTTTGGAGAATCGAAATGTAGAATATCGGGGTAAGGCTAGAAAGTACTCAAAGCCAGAAATATGCAGGTTCAAGGAAGTCAACAAAAGTCCTTTATTTAAGCGTTATACAGGGAGCTCAGAAATATTTCATCAGTGTTTCCACTTTTTTAAGGTTATCAGTAAACATTGGAAATGTTTCAGACCGTAACTAATTCTTTTACTTTAGTCTGTCGTTTGACGGTTATTAGGCAGTGTTGGAATTGATTCACAATTTTTAGACTTTAGACTCGTTACCCTTGCGTTTCTTACGCTTGAGTGACAACCCCGTACGGGCCTTTTTTACAGCCGGGTTTGTTTTTGTGGGCGTTGAATTTGACCGGATAAAACTTGCAAAAATAACACTAGTCACATCTAGGAATAAAGTTGCACTTCCCTTCATCTGTACTGTATCGTTTCTTGGTTAAAACTACGCCTTTCAATAGACACATACATATCCACAATACATATCGTTTTAGCGGGTCTGACGTCACTTCTCGTGGATTTCGTTACAGAAGATTGCCTTCCGTAGCTTTTGGATGCATTTTCCATTCTATTGTGTTTGATGTGTATAGACAACAATAAACAACTGTGCAAACATTGGTTGTCAGTTTCTGCAGTTCTGCGAAGCTCCTGCAGTTTTGTCGCCATATATAAGGCTTTGCTCAGTATATCTGTGCTTGCTCCACTCACTCTCTCTCCGGATGCGGTTACTTACTTCACTGATGCGGTTTACTGTCCTACTGGGTGTAGTACGCGGGGTTCGGAAATCGCTCTGGGAGATCAACGCTCACCTGCGTGGCGATATTCGTAAGAATTCGGAAGCAGTTACCTGTTCAAGGAAAATTTCTGCTTTTAGTAAGACGTGTGGCAGATCCAGGTGATAGCCGGCGCATGATGGCAGCTGTTCGCCGAGACGTGGGTGGTATACGGTGGCCTGGAAATACGATACCTTACGTTCTTTCGCCGAAATACACGAGCGTGCAGTAGGTTAAAAAAATCTGGCAATAGCGTACATTTAGGTAAAGAACCTGAACGCTTCTCTGAAAAATGCTCAGTGTAACTAAAGTCGTACCTGTTTGATTACAGGAAACGCGTTCTGCGAACATCTTTTAACTATCTGGAAAAAGTTTCCTGCTTCAAATTTGTGGAGAGAACAAACCAGTTTGATTACCTGAACATCGAACCGCTTGATGGATGCTACTCTTTCGTTGGTCGAATTGGTAAATAATTATCAGTGGAGAATATACATCAATATGTGTCACTTCTGTTTAGGTGGTCAGCAAAATATGTCTCTGTCAGTTGATTGTTTAGTCGACTATATAATTTGGCACGAAATGTTACATGTTATTGGCTTTGAACATGAGCATCAAAGACCGGACAGAGACAGCTATATATCTGTGCTCTTTGATAACGTCAATCCGGAACAAATAGGTTTGCGTGTATATATGTTCCCCAGCATATTTAGCTGTTTTGAATTAGGCAATTTCGACAAAATTCCTTCAAACGAACTAGAAGGCTACAATCGTCTGTATGATTATAAGTCAATTATGCATTATGACGGCATGGCTTTTGGAATGTCCGAACCAGTAACGGGGAAACGTAAAATCACCATGGTTCCGCTGCAGGTACACTACTTAAAGAAAATTCTCCTTGAAATGGCAATTTTCCGATTTTGCATTTCTACCGCTTTCTTGTGAACATCGATATACTAAATTTTGTAAATTTCGCAGAATTGCTAGGAATTAACAATATACAATAATTACAAATTCATATATTATTTAGCCCGGAATTGAACTGATCGACAACATGTTCCTCACTGAATTGGACATAGCTAAACTGAATCAAATCGGAAACTGTTCCGTACGCAACAGGAGTACAGGAACCTGCCGAGACAAGAGCAAAAGTTGTCTAAGCTACATGCGTAAAGGACTCTGTAAGAAGTCTATGTATAAATCTATTATGAAACAGGTATGCGAAAGAACATGTAATCTATGTTTGGTTCGGGTTTAAATAAACTGTTTCCTTATACTGATTCTGCAAATAATCAAACATATTTGATTTTGTTCGTTGCTGTATGATTTTCACAAAGGGTCAAGAAATATGGAAAACGGGTGAAGAAATATTTCTTCCATCCTGTGAAAGAGACTTGACCGACAACCTCCAAACAATGGAATGAAGTGAAACGATATAAAATATTTCTACATCGTCAGTCAGTTATCAGAAGTTCTGAAATAGCTCTACCTATCTTACGATTTGATGAAAAGTGAGGCATGAAATAATTCACGATAACCTTAAGAATGCTCAAGGAGCGCTTAAATATTTCTGACTCTGTCCAATAACCGCTATTTTTTGAACGTTTCCTGGTGTTGCTCCGTCTCGTCACTGCAGTGTTATCTTTTCTTATGTTAAAGCTAATTTTTATTAACAATAAGAGCGCTTTCTGGTATAACAAACGCACGAACACAAATGCGGGTTAACAAACAATAATAGTCTGAAAACGCCCATGGCAAGAGCTCTCCGACCAAGAGGGATGGATCTCAGCCGGAGAATTATGTCTTTTACATCCGTTAATTAAATCTTCGTTTGGGCGCAGTTGCAGTTTACTATCACTGTTTTCGACACCATGCAGTCAATTAAGAACATGCCATCCGCATATATGACTTGGATACAACCATAGTAACCTTTGCACCAGCATCAGTTATTTACTTGCTTATCCGGTAAACTAAGCCGATGCGTAATTTTCTGATAACTGCAGAAGGTACCTTACCTCGGATTAAAGAAAAGGCTGTCAAAGTTAACCTAGAGTCTAGGAGATTAGAGTCTCGTCTCAAATTTCCGAAGATGATGAATTTTGTTTGCATCGTGTCACAACTTATTTTTGTCTTGTCTACTTCAGTCGGCTTGATCGCTGACGACGACAAATAACTGTTAATATGTTTTTCCCGGCGGGCCTATCTTGAGCATTTTGATTTGCTATCGTTTCTAACTTTTTTATGGATGTTTCACCGTGTGTACGGAGTGCTTTCGCGTTTAACGTAACCACTTCCAAACCGAATTTTTCGGTAGAGATTTATATGTCGACGATCCACCATTGTACGTGTTTCCGGTATTTCAAACTTTGGTAGCTAGTCCTCTAATTTCCGGCCACTCCCCTTCATTTGGTTTTTGAATATTGATTTAGAGATAAACTACGAAAACAAATTTAATCCGTAAAGATTAAGTCCTCACGCTTCTCATGGGAGAACAGGGCAATTCCGACATTTAAAATTTGTGCCTTCTCCATCAGTCACTGTTTGAATGCAATGTATTTTATGGGTATTCCCTCTTTAATTTGGTCATTCCTACCGTCATGGGACACAATACATTTTGCAAAGGCTGTTTTTTCATCAGCAGTCTCTCATCAGCGGTCTTCCGACACACTTGGCCGCAGAACAAATACTGCTATACTAACTGTTTTGGTGAGTCAATAATGTATCAGGTGTTTTGCAGGTGGCACTTTTCTCATCTAAGATATCTGTGAAACTCGGCCAAAAGTAAACTAAGGCCAAAAGAAAAAAAACGGAAAAGAACGTATTTCATCACTGTTTCACTTCATTACGTTTTTGGTCGGTTATCTAGGAGAAATTGAAATATTTCAGACTGTTTTCGATAACCAACAAGATGGAGCAGAAATATCTCATATTTGTTTGACGGTTGTCGAAAAAAGCCGTGTTACTCACGACCACCGAATTTATCACCTCGCACAATAATTGCACCCGAACCATTAACTTATAGGTGGACTCATACTGTTCTCACTATTTGAGACCACATGATAAGAAAAGAAAATCATCGTTTCTAAAAGGTCGTACAATCTTGTGATAGCAAATATCGTTAAGGGACGTTTTTAGAATCTGTGTTTTACACTATAACAAGAAAACAGAATTGATTAATTGCAGTCGACATAAGTGACTCCTCATCGTTACTGGACGTTTTCAGAATCGATAATACATATTTCGATGTTACAAAAAATAACATTCGACAAAGGGTTAAAAATAACTATACATACATACATTTATTGTTCTGTGCAATCCCTTCAATGTGTATGACGCTTAAGATTTATGTCGAACTCTTTCTTCTACCAATCAATCAATCTATGCGAGGATCGATATGCTGGTTCATCTTGCCCAGTCCCATAAGATTGCACAAAAACTTACACAGCTGATCAGTGCGGCGTCTTGCAGCAGCAGTAGCAAGTTCTGGTGGACGTTCTAAAGTTTTTTCCTTAATTTTCCTTGCTTTTAGTCCATCGTTTAAAAAAGGTTCCACTGTAGTTTCATAACAATCTTTGCGGAATCTCAACATTAACCTTAATCTTTGAGAAAACTTCTAACCAAAGGATTTTTTCATTGTCTTGTTTATGTAAATTCCATTATTTAGCAAACAAAACTTAGGAAAACAGTTGTGCAGCAATAAAACCCTAATAAAGCAATAAAAGCAATAAAATATTTGATTACTTTTTCCATTCTATTTCGTTGATTGGTGGTTATCAGGATCCAAAATATTTCAGATTCTCGATAACCGAGGTGCGCAAATATATCATATATTTATTTTTTTGCTTCGTTTCGTCATTTAACGGTTATCGAACAAATACAGAAATGTTTTATCACTATTATCGTGGAGAGTTGGAAATGTTTCAGAATATTTCCGATATGAAGCCAACAAGCGGTTTGAAACGAGGGAGGAAATGTTTCTAGTGTTTCCATGTTTGTAGCGGAAATATGCTCATCACTATCGTAGAACAGATTTAGACTTCCAAAAAACTCATCTGTTTACCAATTGACCTAGCCACGTTTACGCAGAGGGTTCGCGGTGCACAGAGATTCTTGGGAAAACATCCTATACATCATCGCTCAAACAATTCCGTTTTACACTTTTGAAGTGATAAAACAAATTTTTGCAAACATTCACCATTTAAATTTCATTTCTTAATTATTACCCCAGTCAATCAGCGAGTATGTGATGAACTACGAGATCAAGGTTCATAAAACTAATCTTTTAAACGAGTGCAGGAAATTTTCTCATGGAAGACCTTGCTCGTTCATTTTTCATTGCAGTAATTCACGCGTCCCTTTTATAGAGCACTGCACAACTTTATTATTGTGAGTTCCCTGCATCATCAACTACCATTTTCAGGATGCTTGCAGAGCATCTTTCGTGTTTCTAGTTTGGCATTGGACCTCCACGATTTTAAACAAGAATTCTCTGAAACCATGTCCTGAAATCGAGGCTGCCTCTAGGAACACTGAAAGTAATCTTATTGTTTTGACATCATTCACTTTGACCGAGTCAAAGGACATGCGGATGGAGCGCTATTGTTCGCTTCAGAGAACACATCGTTCGCTATTCCGCGCGCGCCTCGTCAATTTTTAAGAGTCACCAAATATTATTTACCCACCTTCTCGAAAGATGTTCTTTCACGCATTTTTCACTTCTTATGAACAAAGATTTGCAGACAGGATTGTTTATTTCGTTTAGGGCCGTTCTCTTACAAGTGTATTTTAAACCCTTATGCTTCTGGGAATCAAAGCTCCTTTAACTTACATATCAAAAGTTCCCTGCTTATTGTTTTTTTTTCATACATATAGACAACTGACAGTGAGTTCAACTACTGGAGTAATAGTGCAGTTCTACCCTCGCAAACGACTCCCTATTGAGGGACAAAAGGCGGAACGGGTTGTTTTCTAGCAAGACTAATGACTTGTTAGTTTGGCTTACGACAGTTCGCCCTTTTCCTTGTGACCATGTACTTGGTTTTATCTACACCACTATGTTTCTTATCAAATTGAAATCAACCGGGACACCGAATACTTTTTAGCGTCGTGTCTGTGCAGCGCAACGACATAAATATGCATCTGACATTAGCTTAAATAACTGATAAAGATAGAATCAACTTTATATTGCCGCACACAGCCCATTAAATACATGCGTATGATTCAGCATGGTTTGATATTTTGCATTTTACTTCTATTATGGTGACGATAAAATCGTACTTATAACGTTTATGCGTCGGATACAAATTTTTATTAGAGAAATATAATTTTCAATTTGCAAATTAAATCGGATGAAGCACATTTAAATATGTTACGACATAGGTAAATTATAAAGTTGATTTCGAACATTATTGTAATCGCAGAGTTTTGGGGTCTACCACATACAGCTGCGCAAAAGCATAAATTACGGGTTTTAATTACAGTTTAGCATAACCAATGTGTGCTGTTTACCCCATAATTTCAAAACAATAGCTTTGTGGAGCGATTTTCGTAATTTTCAGCTGCTTACACAGCTTACGATAATATCTTCCGTCTCTATTATGAGAACGGCCATTATGACAATTGTGCTTACTTCGTTGCCTCACGTTTATTTCCGAATGTGAATCTCGGGTTTTTTCCTTATTTTCCTCTTTACGGGATGACTTACATGTTTCAGCCACTAATAAGCGTTATCGTCGTTTCATGCAACATTAGGCTGAAAATACCCACCGAACTGTTTGTTCTATTCACTGACACGTATCGTGCACTTTCTCAGCGTCTCTTGTAAAGAACGCAGTGCGGCAGGACCTCTAGAAGGCGTTCATATCCCAGAAATTAGACTTAGACTTCGCCTTGTTTGCGAGCGAGTTGGAATTCCGTGGCTTTTCCCCAAACCTGTTCACGTGATACTTCACAATGACATCACCTGCCGCAGTGTTTAGGGACGTATCATTTGTATACCAAAGGCCGGTGGCTACCCGTTCGTTCCCACAATTTTCGTTTTGAGCAATCAGTTATGTCTTTGAAAGATGCAATACAATATGTACATAATGCTCATAGGGCTCTTGCGGATGCCTGCGATGTCTGATCCAGAAATTTCTGACAACATTAGAAGCTCACATCGCAAAAGGCTTTTATTAATTTAAGTTGGTTTTCTGTTTCCTAAGCAATGTAATGAATCTGATAATTTGTGCACACAAGACAAGAATAGTGTCTAAAGAAAATGCGAAATCTTCAGTGTTATTCATTTTACGTTGCAATGCAAAGAAATCACTTTAACTAGAATTCATCTTAGGACACCTTCTATTTTAAAGCAACGTATTTCTAAATTTAGTTTACAAGCAGGTTAAATAGGAAATCCATAAAAGACACATGAGTTCTGTGGAGAGATATCAGGAAGTTCTTCAAATTTTCTTCTGACCTTTGTGTATCATCCCTGCGACAGCGTGGGTGTCACTGTTAATCCATTAGCATATTAGAACAAAACATATTTTCTTCTTGCACTTTTGTTATCAGATGTTAATAACATTTCCTGAATCTTGCGATGTTTCCAAATACGACGTAGTATTTACTCTGTTAAACAGAAAATGAACGCAAAACTGGGCGTAAGTCGGCTTACAGGCGAAGATCAGCAACAGTAAATAAATCAAATTCTCTTTAACCATTTACGTTTCTGGAAAATAAACTATTTTCTTTTTAAATTGCGAGTTTTCCAGGAACGGTTTTTAACTTGCATACGTGTCTTTACAGACCGCCACTGCAAACAACAGACTTATTAGAATATTCTTCTCGCATTACCTCATCATATATTATTCAAATTCTACCGCTATTAGCAAAAGCAAATATTGATTTCGCTTTCGAAAAAAGGAGACTATTCTTATAAATATTCCGATATGGAATGATTAGCGACGGCTCTCTGTTTTTTGACATACCTAAAAATCACAAAGGTATTTTAAAAATGTGGAAAAAACTAACTTGCAAGCTACTTTCTTGTTTCTTGTCATTTGATACAAAATCCAGTTGCGGTTCCCCACGTATTCTCAAATACAGTATGTGTCAAGTTTTTTTTTGCCAAATTGTCGCGCATTGGCGTTTTCTGGGTTTTATCCCTCATTGTGTATAGTTTAGCAGGATCATTTAAATGTCATAACATGTACAACTTATTTGCCACGTTGGAAAATTGTTAGTGTTCCGCTTTTGACACCACCGATTCTATACATAGCTTTGAAAGCACGAAATCGTTACGAAATGGCAGGCGGGCTTATTTATAGACAGGACGACGAGTCTCCGATAGCTCCGACGGCAGTTCTCTAAACAACGTTTGCTTTGTAAACTATCGAACCAAAAAGGGGAAGTCGGCAAGCAATCATTCGTTCTTAGTTTGCGTCTCTTTTGGGATGACGGTTGTAGAATAGAAAGCTGTTTTAACTCATATCAGCGCCCATTTTTCCTTGACGGTACGGTAATATTGGGCTGTAAGCATTCCAATACCCAATTCACTTATGGTTCGTCATTTCCATGGAGAAATGCGCGATTGCTCCCTGGAATCTGATCTCTGGACGTCGTTCCATCAGACAGTCGCCGGCGACGGCACTCAGAACCTCCTCCTACTCCGCCCCCTTCTCCTGTTAGCGTGGACTCTCACGCGTTGAGTAATGGTGGTACGACGATATACGTTGGATAGTATATTTTGCGTGTTCTTTAATAATTTGAGATTGGGCATGACATATGTTTGTGTTTATAGATCATCCCAAAAAATGACGTGCGCGCAAGTGGCGCCCTAGGGACGTATGCTCTTGTATTGTTTCGCTGCAGTTTACGTGTCGTGGTGTCCTTTAGTACTGAGTACGTTGCTGCTTAATGACGCTTGAGCTGTGATGGAACATAATGACAACAATTGGCGACTTAAATTTCCCTTTAAACGACTTGTTTCCTTTCAAATGTTTCCCTTGCAGAGTGAAAGCATAGCAAAGTATGGCACCGATGTGGGTGGCCATTGTTTTCGGAATGGTCGACTTAGTGGTCGTTTGTGGCAACATTTTTGTACTATATGTCATCGTCTCACAGAAATCCATGCATACCACAACCAACTTCATCGTACTGTCTCTAACACTTTCCGATTTCTTGCTGGGATTGGTCATACTGCCATTTTCCATCTACCAGGTAACACCGTAGTGCTCCCTTTTAACCGTTATTACGAAGCGACCTAATTTCATAAAGTTATCATATCCACATCTTTTAGGAATACTCGTCCAATTGGCTGCTTGGAGATTTGTGGTGCCAGGTATGGCTTGCTCTAGACGTGTGGCTCAGCACTGCTTCCATCTATAACCTCCTTGCCATAAGTTTCGATAGGTACATGGCCGTGAGGCAGCCAATCAAATATCGTTTTATTTCGTCCACACGGTAGGTTGGCTCCAATCCTTCCGCATCAAGCGCTATTACCATTGCAGAATGACGCGAATAATGATCGCTCTAGTTTGGACTATTTCGGGTCTGTTAGCCGTCCCTCCACTCATCTATGACATGCTCTTCCCTCATAAACTCAACGCGGACACGTGCACGCCGACTGCCGGCAACCACAACTACATCATCTTCTCCGCTGTGTTTTCGTTTGTGCTTCCGGCGATTTTGATGGTTAGTCTTCTATGCTGTCTTGAATTCGCGGATGGCAATTGATAGATTTACAATACGTTACTCATTGCGAGAGTGTCTTTGCAACAGAAAAAATATGTGAAAAAAGGGTAGTGATATACCATAAGCTCAGATAGAGATGATATAGAGACTTTTCTCCAAACATATCATGTAAATACGGATCAGAATCTTTTTCCAAAAGCTCGTGTTGACGGAAGATAGGCATGCCAATTTAATTTTTTAAACCGGATCCATTGAAATTAGAGCCCTCTGAACTGCTTTTCAACTTTCCTCTTCTGTTCACCAGTGACTTTGTAGATCTGGCTCAACGTCTGCATCCTGCGTACTGTGTCCGACTCTCATCGTCCGCAGAAAACATCGTTCTATGGGATTCCCGATAAAGAGTCCGTTTTCTTGCGCGTCCATCGTCGTGGAGACGACAACATTTATGTAAGACCGTTGCTATTGACGCATAAATTACACCCTCTTATCAAATCTTCAGAATCACTCGTGCCGGAAACAGGCGAGCCGCTTTACGTCAGCAGCCGCTTCCCATCAAGATTCACGGAGCACTGGAAACTCGATGACAAGTCTGAATAGTGCGCCAGGCGGAGACATGAGAGCAGCCGCCGCGGAACAAGTTCATCAGCATCCGCTCAAGACTAAACAATTTCTGGAACTGCCAGCGTCACAATATCCTTCGCCAACCTCAATATCCTCAGCAGGTGATATACAGCTCAAGGAGACTGCAAACTCCAAGAACTTGCTGGATCGGCGGTTGACAAGTCCTATACGGGCAAACAGTCTGATTGGAGAACCTGCGCAGAAAACGGTGTGGTACCCGGCGATGATTATGGCTTTCATCGGCGCGAAGAAGGACACCCCGCAAAGGTAGGTTTTCTGCAAAGTAGTCAGAAACAAGCAAAATTGTTGCACACAAAATATCTACCTTTCAGCGAACGCTCTCTACTACATCCCATGCTCAACTTTAACCGCGCTTCTCTGCGCACCGAGCTCCGCGTGGCCAGAACAATCGCTGTCGTGGTCGGATGCTTTACCATTTGTTGGCTTCCCTTCACCATCATATACATTCTCCAGGTAATTCTTTCTTTCTTCGAACAATTTATCCTTCACCTCTAGGCCTACAAGACGTGTCCCGTGCCATCGTGCATCCCGAAGTGGCTGTTCACTTTAGCCTTTTGGCTGGGATACTCGAATTCGGCGATAAACCCTTTGCTCTACTCTGCCTTCTCCCGTGACTTCCGTTCCGCATTTCGCCGAGTGTTGCTTCCACGAAGCAGTTTCCGCTCATCTCAGTTACCTTGATCTTCTACACCACCCTTATCATTATCAGATCGACGATATTCGAAACACATTTGTACACATTACGATTGACATGCTTGTTGTCCCTCCCCCTTATTCATTGATGATCTCAAACGGACTGAATAGTTAGAATATTCCGTAGTTTTTTGACACACAGGTGTGCTCGTCGCCTTGGGCGATGAAAAGCACATAATAGCCGAAGAAAAGGATAAAAAAGATTGGAGAGAGGAAACGAGCGATGTTGTCCAGGTGGTGGTATAGGCGCCGGATTCGTTTACTCTCCAGGATGAAGTTGGCTTTTTCGAGTTGGTTTGTTGCCTTTTGAGCTTCTTTTTCCTGAAATATTGTTAAAGTTACACCGTATATGAATATCGTCTTAATATTTTCCCCATGAACACACTATAGTGTAATACGCTATGCACATTAATACCCATGGAACTATTTGTTTTCAGAAGGAAATTTTATGTCCGTGACGAGAATTGTCCTAAGATTGAAAGAAAAATTATTTTAAAAACGGCATACCGATTTTCAAACGGGCAATCACTCTTTCTCAACAATCGTAGATATAGTCCACACAATTGTTTCCGAACACAATTGATGTACTAAGAAATGCTACTGATTGAGGTTGACAAATGATGGGTTGACCTCAAAGCAATTTTCATAAACCAGATAGCGTGGTTGATAAATAGCAAAACTGGTTCTTTGAGTAAATTAGAATTATGTCCATCCCTCCACATTTTTTCTATGCAGTGCATTTGGCATAGCAGATTTACTGCATAGAAAAAGAAAAAGAGCATCTTCACCAGGGCTGTGCGACATCCGACATTTCATACTCGACATTCGACACTCGACAGCTGAATTTCACCCGACATTCAACATTCGATAAATATTTAATAAGAATATTTATTAATGACAAAGTTCCAAAATTTGAGAAACAGGCGCACGCGTGCAGTGTTTCATTGGTGGAACCCTTTAATTTGTACGGTGCTCGTCAGGAACAAGAGCTTCTTAACCATTTCTGTGGACATAGAGCAGTATTCTGTTGAGTGAAATGTCGACAATTACTCGTTTTTCATTCGACAATCGACATTCGACCGCCAAAAAACTTCCGATATCGCGACACTCGACATATCGCACAGCCTTGATCTCCACTATACATAAGTGGTTATCGGAAACCGTCGGAAATATTTCAAGCTCTTGATAAAGAAATGATTCATAGTTCTTTTCACTACGTTCACTGCGGTTATCAAAGTAAATTGGAAATATTTCTTATATTTTTTCCGATTAGCTTCGAGAAATGTTTCCGATGATTTTCTATAGCCACGTGTCATCGAAGGGCAAACTTCACGTCATAAATTTTATGCAGTTCCACTGGATGGTTATGGAAAATCATCGGAGACATTTCTAACTTTGATAAATTGGGTGCAGAAATTATTCACAGCTTTTTTCACTACGTTTCAATGAGTGACGGTTATCAAAGTAAAATTTGTTAAATTATTCCTCCGATTTACTGTGACTATCCACGGTTGATGATCAACGTGGGGATAAGCGGCTATTTCACTTGCATCAGCATGTTTTTCATACTGCTTTTCATTGCGATAGGGCTCCCAGAAAATTTTGCAAAATTACCATTCCCAACGACACAACACAAATAAAATGTTATTAGCACAATAAGAACAAAACTGCACCAAATTGTTTAGAACTTTGCATCATATGTGCAACACTGTTTCCTCCGGAAACAGAAGTGTACCAGTAGCCAGAAGCAATTCTGTTATGTGTTGCTTGAGTGGCGTAACAAACAGTAAACATATTTTCAGGCATCAATCTAAAGTGACGTGAGCGTGGTACATGGTAAATTAGTTCCCATGCACACGTGTTATTCACTTCTGCGTTGAGCTTTTATGCGCGTCGCATTAAAACGCTGCATCAATTTTGTTGCTTTTGTAATGTTCATTAGTTAGTCCTGATTAGTTCTAATTCCGGCTAAAAAGACTCACCATGGCTCTACTTTGTTTCACCAAAGCAAGTACGAACAGAGATTCAATCAAGGAGAGTACGCTGAACGCTTTCATGGCAGCGAACCACGTGTCCAGCGATGTCAAGTAGCTTGTTCTAACTTCTTCGTCGCCCTTTTCCATTTGCACCAATGTAAGCAGGACCGTAATCGGCGTGATGATGCGAACATCTTCATAGTTATACGGTACATAAGGGGCCACCCAGGCGAACATCATGGCCAGTGTGCTGGGGATGTACTTTTCGACAATGAACCGTCCGCCGTCGCGTTCTAGGAAAAAGACGAGCCGCAAACATGTGGCGTCTACTGAAAGTATCATGATAAGTTACTTTTCATCGAATTTTAGTTGGAACACGTACTGAGCTTTCCTTCCACGGCACACGTCTCCGTCGCCATCTTTGTTATTTTCAGCTCCGGGAGCGCGAGTCTATTTGCGAAGTTTACTGGTGTGTCGCTCCAGATCAGATTGACCATTTGGCGCGGAAAAGCGACTGCAACAGATTGTAGCGACTATCTATGTATTATGCTAATTATTTCATGACAAACAAGCATTCCTCTTTTTTAGAGAATTTCTATTTTTAGAACTTGCACTCTATAAATATAGCTATTGAATTGCTAAATAGTCACCCTGATATTTAAATAAAATTGAAGAAAGGCGTACATATCAAAGAAAATAAGTTTTCCACACACTTAACGAGTTGAGCCCAGCTTATCCATAAAACGCTTAAAAGAACATACTGGAGCTGATCATGAGATCGCATTGCTGGCGGTCGTGAGGAAATCGGCAAAACACCATTTGACAAGCTGGTAGGAGGGTCACTCTGAAAAGCACGAAATGATCGTGTATTAATTGACCGCATACCTCATCGTATAGGACACCAGTCCAGATGGCATTACTCTCATCCGGAAGTTCGGAAACGAGACGAGGTGGAAATAGGAATATTTCGAATTCACAAAGTATGGATCCGGCCTCCAGATCTGCTCCAGGACGGGCAACTCGCGGATCCGAACCGGCTTCGGGTACTTGTTTGCAAGCCTGTAAGATCGGAAGTTATCGATATCTTCCATACAGAGCGTCAACCTCATGTCGAACCATCGCATCCTGAGCTCCAAATCTATGGTGTACTCCATCTGCTGTGAATCAAAATTGGCCAAGTGAATGATGTTTAGTTCGACTAGAACATTCAAAGGAAGATCTAGAAAAGGATACGACTGCGGCCAAATCTATGTCGTACCTGAGAATAAAAGGGGTACGCTGTTGTTATCGTATTTTATAGACTTGAGCACTGGCAGAATGTAACTGCTACCGTAGTCTCTGCTTGTGGAGCCGAAGTCCTGTTTGAGGTAATCAGTGTTCATGAGCAATTCACGGAGTTCAGTTTCCGTCCGATTTAGAGCGTCCATATGCAGGAGGAACTGTTCAGGATCTATGTTATCGAATGCTTCCACTAAATTGGCTATAAAGTAGCAGTGACATTTAATCTCAATTTGCCACATTCTTCGCCTTTTTTGCATGTCGAATTGAAGGTGTAGTCGATTTTAAGAGAACTTTTATAGCCTACTTTTTTCAAAAGTATATTTGATTTCAACCCAAATAAAGCAAGAAAGAAATCGACTTACTGGTCGTGTTGTTCTTGATTAGCGTCTTCGGAGTTGTAATTTCGGTTGTTGTTGTTGTTGTCGTTGTAGTTGTTGTTGTGGGTGTTGTCGACGTGCTTGTGTCGACTTCTATAGAGGATGGCGTCTCTGTCTCTCTTCTTGTTTCTGCAGTAGATTCTTGTGCGGAAATCGTTCTGTAATCACCTGCTTCTTCCCCAACGTCCACAGGGGAAACAGATGTACTAAAATAGGACATACCCGCCGCAGATCCTTCATCCCGGCCGTCGGTGTAATCCTCGTCATCTTCCAGGCCATGCGTCTCCACAAACGACCTATTGACGACTTTCGGTGAACCAAACTCATTATCGTCCCCTTCGGTGATATTTTTAGGAATATAGTGATCGTGGCGGATTTTGTGAGGTGCCGTAAGAAGCCCTATTTCAGTTAGGTTAACATCTACAGTTGATATAGTTGGTATTTGCTCTAATATTTCCGGGGTTGACAATAGACCAGATTGCGTGATATAAGTATCCGCGATATCTGGAAATACGGTTTGTTTTGTTTCCTCTTCGATCTCTCTAGTTTGGATAAAAGAGGTCGACGTAGGTTCCGTTAGCACATCCATTTGTTGATTGTAGTAAACTGACGGTGATGGATGGTGTTCACTGGATTTGGACTGAGCTTGCAGAAGATCTTGTGTGGTCGGAATCGCAGGTTGTATTTCGAGTTGATCATCCTTATAATTTTGACTCTCGTCGTAATTGTTGTGTTCATGGCGAATTTTATGAGGCACGTCTTTGATTGCAATCTCTGGCAAGCCAGCGGGTAAAGTCTGTACAATTGAAGAACTGGTGGTTGACAGTGTATGATCAGAGCTCAAAGTGTCTACTGTGTGCGGGAACTCTTCAATATTGGGCGATATCGCTCGCGCACTTTCAGTAATCGCGATTCCTTGATCAGCACTAAATACATTACATATTTGTACAAACAATATCTGTTGAAAGCTACATTCTCATAGTATCAATAAGACATTCTATATATATAAGATCTACATGTACACTGCGTGATTTAATTTACCCTCGTTTAATTTACCCGTGCTCAATTTACTCTGGAAAATGGCAGTTACACTGGTTTATACTCGATTTCCACTCTAAAAAGTTTATTTGCTCACCTTGTAGATTGGGAATCCGAAACTACGTCTGGAGTGGAATGATCCAATTTATCATCGTCGCTTCGTTGTGGAACCATATTGCCTTCGGCCCAAGACGGTATAGTTGTGACTTCTTTGGGTTCAGGAGTCGTGGTGGTGCTTGGGAACGGAATTCGTATATGCTGGAGGAACACCGCACGCACATTCACAAGCGAAACCGTAATGCCTAGGGAAAGAAAGCATGTAAGGATTAATTTTGTAGGACCTTACATGATGACGGGTTGAACAGGGGAGTCAATAGGAAGAAACATAAAAATAATATCATCTCGAATGCATCGCTGAGCACAATCTAAGATTGCGGCAAGACGATCGATCATTTGATAGGAAAAAACTGGTTACGTTAATTGGAATTGAATGGTGGAACTTCGAGTGTCTGCGCAGCTTGACCGATGGATGTATTACATTTGGGGCTTTTATTCAGGGAACTGTTTCCACGACCGGCTCGCTCCATCGGTGCAATCAGAGAAAGCACAGACGAACAAAGAAAAGCTACCTTAGAACTATACACTGAACTACGGTACTGAGAAACGGTGAGTTCCCTTTTCGATAACCTTAGCCTGGTCCTAGATGAGGTCATCTTCTGAAGTACCAGCTTTTATTTAATTCCCTTCCCAATTCCCTTTAATGATCAACTCACCTTCCTGTGGAAACGTCATAAAGCTAGGAATCTTTATTTTCTTTCATTTGGTAAAACGCCTCCGCAGTGCAGGATAAATTGCATTGTGAACACCTGTATCGTAAAGTCTATCAAGAATAAATATATATATCACAGATCAAAGGAGTGGTGAATGTCTGAGCGCTGGCAGTCGATATCCAGTCAGAGATTGAACAGTTCTTGCGTGACCTGGTAGTCGAGCACAGGCTTAAATTGACCGTCGGCAACTTGTTCCTTCCTCGTCTCCAGTTCCCGCTTAAAGTAGTCGATCGTTCTCTTCAGGCCATCAGTCATAGACACTTTCGGTTTCCAATGCAACAGCTCTGCGGCTCTCCGGATGTCTGGCTTTCGTTGTTTCGGATCATCTTCTTGTTGCGCGTGGTGCACAATTTCGCTCTTGCTTCCTGAAACTGTCTATGAGCACAGCATAAAGCACGAACACCAACCGACTAAATCGCGAATAATGCGAGCAAAGTCACTGACGGAATGTTCTTCTGGGTTACCGATGTTCACTGGCAAAGTAGTATTACTGTTCATAAGTTCAATCAGCCCGTCAACAAGATCGTCCACGTACTGGAAGGAGCGAGTCTGGTTTCCATCGCCGTAAATCTGAAGGTATAGAATGTAAGTAACTATAGAATGTAAGTAACTTATTTTTCAGCATGCATATTGGGACAGCTGACAGGCACCTGGCATATGGACAGCACCCTCCTTCCACAGAGTATAATTAAGAAGGTAATCCCATAGAACAGTTTAAGGCAGCACATTTTCACCTACCGTAATGGCCTCTCCCTGTAGCGCCTGGAGGATGAAATTGCTAACTACACGACCGTCATTCATATGCATTCTCGGCCCGAACGTATTGAATATTCTCGCTATTCTAATATCGACTTTCTCCTGCTTGTTGTACGCGATCATCAGCGACTCGGCCACTCGCTTTCCTTCGTCGTAGCACGACCGAGGTCCAATCGTGTTCACATGCCCCCAGTACGTCTCCGGTTGAGGGTGCACTTCAGGATCGCCGTACACCTCTGACGTGGATGCGAGGAGAACGCGGGCCTTCACTCTCCTGAACAATTCAATAAATGAGAGCGTGGACGCTTTCCTTACCTTGCCAGTCCCAACATATTTATCGTGCCAATGGTGTTCGTTTTGATAGTTTTCACCGGATTGTGCATGTAGTGGGGAGGCGAAGCAGGCGAAGCCAGATGGTAAATCTGATCAACTTCGATGAAGTACGGGTTCACGACGTCGTGGTGTACGAGATCGAAGTTCGGGTGGCCGATCCAGTGTTCGACATTTCGTCTGCGCCCGGTGAAATAGTTGTCCAGCGCAACGACTTCATGACCATCCTTCATCAGTTTGTCGACAAGATGCGATCCGACGAATCCAGTGCCGCCAGTGACGAGAATTCTTTTCCGAAACTTTTCGTTCTTGAATTTGACGGACATATAGTTTTTATCAGCTATCCTAAAACTATACTGAAATTATATACATGAACTTCACCGAATTGATATAGACTTATAGCAAAACTGTAACCCGCTCTTACAATTTGTCCACAGAACAATATTTCAAAGTCTGTAACGACACAATGGATTCGCTATATTTGTTACAGCTGGATAAATCGTGATATTTACCTTGTCTCCTGACTCCTCTTAAGCTCATTACGGATGTCGTCCATCTGCGCTTGCAAACTGTGCATCTTCTCGAGCAGTTCCGCGTCATTTCTGTCTTCGCTGAAATCAAGGTAATTCATAAAATGAGGTGTAAGTTTTAAGAAACTTACACCTTGCGAGATGTTACCAAAGTTACGCTGTCATTAGGCAGTACTGAAAATATCAATCGACGATCATTATAATTGGTCTTAAAACGACTTACATAGGTAGAATATGACGGCCAAAAAGAGGAGACATCCGAAGACAGCCATCGGCGGTGTATTCAATGGCATGATTTGTCTTCTCCAGAAAAGAAAGGAGGCCCTGAAAGAGAAATGCGAAAAGGCGTACGTAAAAAGCGATCGAAGCACGATATTTCTATGGACAGACTGAAATTGAGACAAAAGAAACATCAATTTCGAACTGTGCAGCTCGCGGCTGAACGCGGATGCGAGATGGACTCAATTGATAAAGGATGTCGCGGCAGTGGTGACGAGCCAGGAAATCTCCCTCCCTCGCGAGGGAGAGGGGATGACATCGCGCGCGAGAGGTGCATTTGTGCTGCAGCCATGCAGTGCAGAGGTGCGTGAATACACGACGGGTACTTTTGGAAACGTGAGGAGTCACACACTCGCGCAGACGTCAACAATGGCAAATGGCGGCTTCCATCATATTCTCACGCATAGTTTTTGCGTGTTTGTTTTCGTTACTCTGACGAAGTTGATGGGCGAGCGTTACGAATGCTGATCATAGCATGACGGGGTCGTGGAAATGGAAGCGAAGCCGGGATACCCCCTTTGAATAAGCAACGGTCATTGGGGAAGATGCCGAGGAAATGCAAACTAATGTCTGAAAAATTTATTTTCTTTCTTTTTTTTCGTTGTTTACGATATGAACTAAACTGCAAAGCTTGCATTTAAACTATTATCAAAGAAGCAAAAAGCGAAATGTAGCAGTGAAACATAAAAGAAAAACAGCAAGCAAGGTCGATTGGAACATGACGTGACGCTCTGCTTCGTTCTTGTTTCAACTCACCACTGTCACATTATATCACAAACTAAGATCTGTTCTCGGTGGTGCCTTGGTGGATTATATCGCTACCCATAACGACGAACTTTTTTCTGTGCAACGGGATACGGTAATCATTTGCTGTAGATTTCTGCAAAATTCAACCCGTATGGAATGATTACGCCATTTATATTCGATGGATTTAATTGTGGCATGTGCCACATTGTACACAGGTGACTGACATAAAATAGAAATACAACTGATTGTGAGGTGTTTATTAGCTAAAATAATTGCTACATACGTTTCTTTGTGAACTTTTGTGTTAGATGCATGTGTTCTTGGCAGCGTACTGTTAAGTATTTGCTATTTCCGGAATTCTATTATGCGGGACGAGGACAACCACCAATCAGTTTTCATACAAAATCCGATAGTTTTTGATCTTATTGTTTGCATGGAGTATCTGAAGCGCAAGCATAACCGTCCCATTGTTACATAAAAATATTAAACAACAAAAAGTCATCCTACCGGAATAAAAAATGGAGTGGAACGCTCATGATAGTTGCGCACCTTCACAAGCGCACAATTTATCACTAGTTCCGCATGAGTCCTTTCCGAAACGTTTTTGAATTTCTCATTGTCGACATTTTATTGACATTTCCCACTCCTTCGAAAGCTGGTCTGGAAAGACAAGCAGAATTATAACACTGTATTGGTGACACTATCAATGTCTACGCATTATCAACGTTTTATGTTTAATATGTTTATTGATGCATGATAATACAAGTAATTTGTTACAATAATGAACGCTCGAACACGCATGTGTACCCGAATTAGAATTTCCGTAAGCATTCCTTTGAGGACGCCTCGTTTACTCGCTGAGTCCGATATTTCATAAGCAGCTGTACCGCCAAAAGAATCATACTGCAGAAGGAGAACATCGCTGCTAGAATGGAGAAAACTAGGACTCCTATGGAATGTCCTACGGTCGCTAAACATGAGATATTATTTGGAGTTCCTCAATAGTTGATGATACCTGTGCCCCACTTGTTATTCGTACGCTCCACCAGCGAGCAGAGGTTGGCCTCACGCTGCTCAAGACAGAGAACATACTTCACAGTGAACGCGACTTGGGTGTTCTCTATTGTGCCGGTAAAGAGTCTGAACCAAACATTTGATTAGTAATTGGCTAGAATATTCTTACCGGGAGTATGGACCATGAGCCCAAAGGCCGACGTCTTCCCCGGAATGAGTGGAACTTTTCAAGGGCACCGCGGCGGGTGATACGTACTCTATGTCCTCTGAACGGGATGCTTATTTACAAATGAAACATCCAGAATACTTGCCTGTATTCACCTCAGACAAATTGGTTCGACGATAGACGTGGGTGGCATTTGACTGTTGGAAACCACCGGGGCCGTTAGCGAACATGAGAGAGGCGATGGGAAGGTTGTCGATGTTACCGTAATCATATATACTGGATCCTGAATGAAAATATTAACAGATTAGCTACTCTCTCCTCTAATAATTCTCGTAATAATTGTTTTCGGATGTTTCTTTTTTTTGGTGCGTACAGGGTCGGCCCAAAGTTTGGAATTAATTTTCAGTAGTCATTTTTGAGTTTTGTTTTCGCGTTTGTTGGCTGTTTTTTTGCCATATTCGTGTTTGGCGACTCTTTTTACCCTATATTCGCTACTAGTAACCCTGATTTCTGTATTGTTCAGGGTGATAATGTCACGAGAACGTGTGCGTGCCGCGGCCATCGAGATGCACGTGCAAATTCCGAGATCGTAAAACAGCTGGGATTGG